>OX155967.1:2646221-2951221 GCA_944548615.1 Micropterix aruncella | reverse complement strand
TACTATCGTGATTTTTATTAGATTCTCTATCAATGGTAATATTTCGTTTTGCTTATTTACATACAAAAATATTTAGATATTAGCTCATAAGAACCAATAAAATTTTTGATGATTTCTCGGAAAAAAAAAAATGATGTTGGACAATGGAATTTTACCAGAAATATCCGCGAAATGACGTGCGAAATTATTCTAGCGGCCATCTATGTATCTATGGTAATAATGAGATACTTGGTATGGATTTTAGGATGCGTTCGAATTAGAAAATAATATTACTGTCCGCTCCGGGAGCAAGCCGCCAAATTTGGTCGTTACGTAGCCGAAGGGTAATGCAAAAAAATAAACATTACAAAATCGTAGTTTATCACTATTCACTCCGACACAACTATGATTAGTATTATTAATGTTTATACTTTAAATATATAGCAAATATATAGTGTATATACTTTTTGAAATCTATATATAGAAGGAAGTCCCCTAACGCCGGACGGCACCTAGCGTCGGACACCAATAGTATCTCGACAAGTCGCGGCGCGATCGATACCAAGGCGGGGGAAAAGGGTGCGGGGAAGCGTACGCTTTTCGTTTTCCTACGTCTTTGTATCGATCGCGCGGCGACTTGCCGAGATACTATTAGTGTCCGACGCTAGGTGCCGTCCGGCGTTAGGGGACTTCCCCCTAATAAACCCACTTTTTATATGCCAAGTCGCACTCCAAAATTAGGTGTGTGACGGGCCTGCAAGTGACTATGGGTTGCAAGGGATTGCGATGAACCAATTTTTCGCTATATTTAATTTAAATGTTTTTTCCCCTATTGTAATCATGGTTTAATTATACATTATGGATGCGCAATATAACGCAATTATCGCCTGAATTCGCAAGTTTTTGTCGTTGTTAGAATCGTATTGTTGGTTTAGCATAAACTTTATATATTTTAATATACAATATGAAAAAAAGCACTACACAAAAACATAAAAATGCACTATATACAAAAAAAAAATCTTTACAACACTTTTTAGGCGAAATATAGTATTATGCATTTCTGACGTGCGTCATTTGATTACATTTAAGAGATCGTGAATTACAATACATGAATATTCATATCTGTAGCAGACATATAAATGAAAATAATTTTTCAAATTTGGTATCTCATTATGTTTGTTTTATTGTTTTGTTTTTCTACTCTTTATTGTGAAATTTCACAACGGGCGGGTTTAGGTCTAATTCGAGGGCCATGACTTTGCAAATATTGTACCAATTTGAATGATAATTATGTATGTACTTTTAGTATTTAAATGTAAGATTTAAATGTAAGATAGCGTTAGCTTGATTTACTACTTTGGATGTTACTATGTACAGTTTTTAGTACGTAGGTATATATTCTTTTTATTGACTATTTCAATTGTTAGGCTTCTACTTTGATTATTCAGCTTTTAAACTGACTATTTTAACTATTGTGTGTTTAGTAGGTAGCCATTTGAATTATTCACTATTTTATTAAATAAGCCTTTAATTTGTTTTGTAATACGATTCTACGACGAATAACTTTTAGTAGATTCCAAAGTTTCTTAGATACTATATATTTTTTTTAAAATAATACATGTATGTTAAGTAAAGATTAAAGTAGTAATGAGACTTACTACTATAAACACAAATATTTTGACACGTCCAAGAGCGGTTTTTAGCCGCCAATTGGACACGACGTAAATGTAATGTAATGTTATGTTATTGCATTTCATCGACAGAGTTGAAAATGCAATTCCGTTAATTTGATCCCAACGGAAAATGGTGACCTAGTCGGGAATCGAACCGGGATCTTACAATGTAAGATCAGGCGACCTAACCACTACGCCACCGGATTATGTCTCTCACGACCGTGTTATATCTTTTTGGCTAAAATTATCCCCCGGAAGAAATACGATACTTTCGGCGTCAAATTATCTTTCTCAATTTAGCTGCGAAGTGGTAGTACCTACCTATAGACATTGATTATAAAATATAGACTATTAGATTGCTCAATGCCCTTACCAAGTTTTTTGTGAATTAAATCCACGATTTCGTTACCAATATGGATTAAAATGGTTTTTCCTATTTTATTGTCCTCAAATATAAAGATTATAGACGATCCACATGATTATTCCGTGGTAAATATACCGCGTCGTTATGCGAGGGATCACAAAAATCCCCACTGATAATGCAAGCTTTTAACAATTCCCTTGAAAGGACGACCGGCGAGATAACGTCAGTCACAGAAAGCTTGTGACTGACGTTGCGACTGAAGTGTGAAATCTATGGTTTTCCCAACCATAGATTTCGCATAATAATTTTGTTCAAATACAATGAATATTCCCTAGACCTTGTAATAGAAATGTGGCAGATTCGAAGTAGAAATGAAACCAATTACTTGATGCTTCTTCTTACGAAGGGAGTACTTAAGTAGGGACTTTGAATAGCAATTTTGGATTTGGTACTTAAGCGTAAATTGAGTGAGGATTCCCTTTAGGTGGACTTAAGTTTCGACTGTGAACGGGGCTTCAAGTATCTACACCATGTGCTTTAATTGAAATATAAACAAGCTAATTTAAAAACACATCCATAAACATAGTCATAGTCATATTTTATCAATTCCAAAAAGTACATACTGTGGAAAGCATCATTTTGCATAGTCGCAAAATTATTATTATCTTCAAAACATGTACGTATATATTTTTATATACAGGTGTTTATGGTTCAATATTTTTTTTAAATCACACACAAATAACACACATAAAAATACAATAACAGTCATTTTTTTTTTAATAATAAGTTTTTCAAGAATAATCAGCACTTGTGTACTACTAAGGCAACAAAATATAAAATAGAAATTACCCTAAAAGAAAATAAAAGATATTGTAGAAGATATAGAAATAATCCATATCATATTATCACATAATTAATTATTTAAAAAATGTTCATTCAGCAATAACAAAATAGTATTCATGTATGCTATAATTACATTTTAAAACCATCTTTTGTATTTCGATGGATCTACTTCAAAACTGCATTATCAGCTAATTATTCAAATAAAAACTAATCGCAAAAACCTAATATTCATGAAAATATATCGCAAGATAACGATTACATTATGATGACGTTACATTTTCAAACTTTTGGGTATTGCTCAAAAACGATATGATGAACAGCTGTTTTTTTGCACAAAAATATAACTTGTGCACATGTAATGTGTATTTGTTATGTATAATGACAGATTGTAAAAATATCCAACCATATCTAGGCCCTATTTCACAAATCCTCGTGATTCTGTGCAGCACCGGATCTGAGGGAGGGGGGGGGGGGGTGAGGACCTGCCCCGGGCGGAAAATTAAGGAAAATAAGTTAATAGTGACAACACAATTTTTAAAATACGCTTTTATTTAAATGCTCTGTCCCGAGCCAACCCTGCAGTGTAGCAGCTATGTCATAGTGGAACTTAGAACGGTCTATCATAATTGAATTCTATACAAAATTTCCTGTTTGTACTGCTGGCCGTCGAGGAGTCCCCTCGTTGGAAGCCAACCCTGGGTGCAGCAGCCCTGTCGCGGTTTAACTAAGAACGGGTAATAATAATTGAATGCGTATACAAAATTTCGTTTCTGTGCTGTTGACCGTTAAGGACTCCCCTCGTTGGAAGGCAACCCTGGGTGCAGCAGCCCTGAGTGTTGACCGTGTATTATGTATGACCGGAAGAGTATTCTCGTCGGGAGCCGATCCTGGATGTAGAATCAGGCTATGCTAACCATAAAAATGCATTGTCATTGGTACTGAGCCAACATGTAAAATTTCAACTTCATAGGATTAGAGGAAATGGTTCTATTGACCTAAACAAACTAACAGACAGTGCAAGGTAAATAAAAGGTTGTAATAAAACGTGTTTCGTTAACGCACCTAGCATCCAAGGCGACATATTATGCAAGCAACCAGCGAAGTTTCAGCAAACTAAAAATATTTAATACCTACCTGCGTTCAACAAGTAGTATAGAATAGAATAGAATAGAATAACTTTATTGTGCTATAAAAACATAACTTAATGAATATTACGCTGGTTTTATAAAAAAGACAATTTATGCACAAATGGCGGACTTATCGCTATAGCGATATCTTACAGTCAACCATTTGATAAAATAATTCCTAATTTTCACCGTACAATACACAAAGAAGTAGTAAAGTTAAATTTAAAATAAACTTATACAGGAATAATACACGGTCATACATAATACACGGTCAACACTCAGGGCTGCTGCACCCAGGGTTGCCTTCCAACGAGGGGAGTCCTTAACGGTCAACAGTCAGTAACTTATGCTAAGGTTGCCCAGGGAAGGATAAAGGAGAGGACAAGGTGAGGTATTTGGTTAGTGGCTGTGTAAAAATAGATGTTTCTTCAACAATTTTTTGAAAGTATCCAGCGAAGGTGCATGCCTGATAGAGTGAGGGAGCTGATTCCATAAACGAGCAGAATGGACTGTAAAAGAGTGCGTGTAAACAGAAGAATGATGTATCGGAATAGCGAGTGTGTTATCCCGGCTTGATCGAAGTGGAAGACCGTGGCCAGGAACGTCTATCTTGCCTTGCGATTCTAACCATCGAAAATAAAACTGAGAGACGAACTTGAGACGAACTATTTTTATTTATTTTATTTATTTATTTTGTCTATTCACTTATTACTAATCAACACAACAGTAAAACCAAGGCATTGAGAAGTAAAATTCATAAAGATATTACCGTAACTATACAAATAGAATGACACTTATAATACTAGCAATCATATAAGAATAAATAATTAATAGCTTGCAATTTAAACAAGTGAGGGTTGGCGGTAAAAATATCGAAATCTGGTGCCATCGAGTGAATTTCATTTAAGCGCCGCAAAGCACGCGCCAACAAGTTCCTCCTCGTAAGGTTAGTGCGCGAGAACGGCTCCGCGAAAAGATGGTGCGATCATATTCATATTCATATTCATTTTATTAATATACTGGTATACAAGTCAGACACAGATTAGCAAACATTCATACATATTTTAAGCAAACAAACATTTTTTATCGTAAAGAAAATATAAAATAAACAAAACAAAACGACAAAAAGACAAAAGACAAAAAACACAAGAATAATGTAAAAAGAAGAAATACAAGACAAAATGCAAGGGAATCATCTGTAAGGTTAATTGTGTTTTGGGAAATAAATAAATAAATCCAGGACTGATTCTGTGAATCGAGTCTGCCTACTATGTGATGCCTAGCATGACGATAACAGCAACTATCGCATGTTTATGCCATTATGCGGCTGGCGAATTGGATAACACTCCAGGCTGTATTAGAATTTTAATAAGGCATTTGACCGTGTCCACAACGAGGCGATGCACTGCTCGGTGTAATGGACTGGTTGTTGCCGGGTTTTCGGACTATAGCTGGGGAAACTCTTCACAGGCTGACAACGTTATAATGAGTCCGTTAATTTGTGTTAAAGAAATGTGTTATGTACCCTACGCATGGGAGTTGGGAGTTAATGGGCCCTTGCTGAGTTGGCCACGAAGACCCATTCTGTTCAGGGTTGGTCACACTCACGGGTCCACACCTAACCGACGGCCTCCACGCATGAAGTGCGAGCCTGGGTAGGACCCTGACCTTATGGTTAGTTTCCCCTGGGAATCAACCTTCTGGCGTTCCTGGACGGTATGCGCACCGTGCGGCGTAAGCCAATCGACTGTGCACTCTGACTAACAGTTTAGAGTTTCAAGGCGATAGGTGAGGGCAGCAAACCCCGCCCACCGCCCGGGCAGTTATAACGACGAGGGTCGTCTTGTCTGCCCGGGATGGTGCTACGACAACCCTGCGCGTACCAGAAGGGTAGAACGCGCAGGGGGTGAAATAGGGTAAACCACCCCCCCCCCCCCGTACCGCCCCGAGAACCCATTTATTTATAATAATAAAAGAATTTACAAAGTAAAATTACAAAAATAATACTAAATTTACCATATTTACAAATTAAAAAAATAAAATAAAACAACAAATAACAAATTTAGGGCCGGTAAGCGGGGTAGAGGACGCTCCAGAAACGATGATGGTGGGGGCGCACGGTCCGTGGGCAGGTCTCGGAGCAGCCACGGGGGGGAGGAATCCCTGGATCCTGCAAAGAACGAAACGCCCTTCGGGGCGGTAAAGAGACGGACACAAAGACGGGCACTTCGGGCTGGAAGTAGCCGCCGAATCACGCCACCAAGGAAGAGGGTACCCCCTGGGGGGTATCCCGAGGCCTCATGCTTTCCCAAGAAGCCACCCAGTGCTCCACAAGACTCTGACTAACAGTCGGGGGAGTCTGGAAGCAGTACTGTTTCCTATAGAGCGGGGGTGGTTGCGAACCTTACGGCGACTGCTCTCGAAACGACTATCGGCTATCCGATCCTGGGCGAACAGCCGGGTAAAGGACGCTGTGGTCCGCGATAGATTCGGTATACACCGTTTCACCGCTTCGTAAGGGAGAGGACCGCGCAAGTGACCTCGAACTCGTAACCAATCGAGAGACTGGAATAATCTGGTCACAATTGGAAGTAAGGGCGTGAGTGTAAGCCCGCCGGGTAACACTCCTGGCTATCTCGCGGTTAAGGCGTTGGCCTTGTGAGAGTGGCCACCCTTCACTAGACTCCAATTGATTGTGAGCGAAGGGTGGTTCTCATCAAGAAGTTTTCTCCGTTATTGAAAGTCGTTATAGTTGAAGTTGAAGTATTTATTCAGAAGGTCTGTAGTAGGTTGCCATTCCGTAACGCCTTGATTGATATTTCGCCGTTGTGTAGGTAGTGTGGGCGCGAGGTGAAGCCGTAGTTGTGTATCCGAAGTGTGAAGCGCCGCGATCGATTCGAAGATAATGATAGTCGCGTATACTATGCGTGATTCGTTGACTCGAAGTGAAGTGTATAGCGCGAGTACTTGTAATGTGCGGATACTGTCCTCCAGGGAATGATATCGATCGATCGAAATGTACTGCGTTTTATATGGTATGCAGTGACGCAATAGTTATAAGTGGGGTGAGAAATAAGCGTGTTAACTCGTATCGATCAGGGGAAATGACATTCGTCATCGTTTGACTGTGCATAAAATGCCGAATTTAGTTGGAAATCAATTGCAGCTGCCTCGTGTATATTCGAGCGAATTTGCGGTTTCGATTCTGTAGAAATTACTTTTTTGTTGTTTGTATGTTGGACTGAGGCTCCAACAGCCTCTTACGGGTTTGTGGCGGAGCTAGACGGTGGACTGTTTTGTCCAAGTCTTCTGCGCTCACTCCAGGGCGATAGAACGACTAATCTTTAAAACTTCCTGAGGTGATGGGCTCGCACACTGTAGTCGACAACCCTAGTTGTACCCTACGTAAACAGGCTTTTGTATAAAAGTTCCTTGTTAAATTTTCAAGCACTCATACAATGTTGTACATCGACCTTTCCGGTATTTAATTATTACGAATCCCGAATTCTCGGTGAAAATACGGGATGTCGAGTGCACATTTGTCCTGCTCGGTGGCTTACGCCGATACATAGCGTATCGGCGCGCGCTGGAGCAACTTTCACTGCGTGATTCTCGTTTTCATCGCGGGCTCAACGGCCTCGGGAAATTATATCTGCCTACGTACTCTTAGAGGCCGTTTACTTCGATACAGATGCGATTTCCCTTTGTTATAATAATCGCTCAAACAATAAGGTATATAACGGTTCCGTGCAGCTTGGGCCATATGACCTATTTGTTACCTTGGGTCGACCTATTTGTTACTCTAAAAGGGACTAACCTAGAAAGGACTCCCTTCCTGTGGATAAGCCCATTCGTAGACAGGTGAGATCGGTTGTTTTAATCTGGGGGAACAGCTCGGGCATTACTCGGCGGTTTCGGTATAGTGCGGCGTTTGCCAATCGGCTGTGCACTCCGACGAATAACTGTGGGAGTCTGGAAAAGTTTTTTTTTTATTATTCGAAGGTGCGTATTGAGATGTTCTACGTCGGGTCACCACTGTGATGCGAAGGTGCGTTTTGAGATGTTCGAAGTCGGGGTTAATTCGATTACAAGTAAATTTACAGTTTGGAGGAACGTATTTGCCAGTGAGTAACGAGTGCTCGAATTACTTTATCGAGACGCGAGGGTTGCGCGACGGAGGTTATATGAGTATAGTGGATGAAGGATTCTTTCCCAGCCACGAGGACTGGGAAAGGTAAGGAAAGGAAACCAAGGAGCCGGGTTCGTTGACACACCTCGTGAGAAGGGTACCGAATATGCCGTCGCAACCTTGGGGGAAGGTGATCACTCGGGGAATGATACTTTGGTTGCTTTTTCGCCAGTTTATATAGGCCGATAAATGATGCAATCCAAAATATTCCGAGTAAAAGTATTGTTTCATCGTGCTGATTCGTGGCTGCACGGGTTAAAATAATAGCTGAATTGTGTCAGTGTATTTCACTGGAAATCGATGCATTTGTTGGTCGCATGTAATGGACTTAAGGTCCGTTACAGTACGTTTCCTAAGTGGCGCAGGTTGTTGTTGACCTGATGTTAGCTACCTTCGAAATGATCCGTTGGCCATCCGATCCCGCTTGATATTGACGCACAAAGAGCGCCACAATCCGTGATAAATACGAACTGAATTACCGCTATCATCAGGTAGAGGCTGCACAAGCGACGCAGAATCTGGGACCAGAATAAACGATGGAGAAATACGTCCATATCTGGTAGTAAAGGAGCCAGGAAGGCCCGCTGGGTCTTCTTTTCATCTCCTCGCGGTAAGGCGTTGGACTCTTACGGGTTTGTCAGTGGAGTTGGACAGTGGACTGTCCTACGTCGCTAAAGTCTTTCACGTTTACTTCATGGGAGACAGAACAAGCTGATGCCGTTAAAATTCCATGGGGTGACGGATTCGCCCGTTGTGTTTGACATCCCAGTTGCTTAAAAAATAACGTCAATAACTAAGGGGTGTAATGGTTATTTACAGTTTGGAACGTTTGTTTAGCGGTAGGATTAGCTCACGAATTTCAGAGATCCTCGAAGAGTTTAATTGAATTAGAGAATTCCTCGTTTCTATAAACTGATAAAAAATAAAAAAATGTCAAAACGAAAAATTTGACAGAATCGACAAATCTATCTGATCATCAATTTCTTTCATCTAATAAGCGAATGTCGAATAGTGTGCCTCGTTGTTTTACTAAATCTGTAAAAAGTAAAATAAACCTATAACCAATATAAATAAGTAATAAGAATCAACGTTTTAGTATTAATAATCAACACTAGTGCGTAATCAACTCTGTTGATTTCGACATACTTTTCGACATAATACGTTCAATGAATGTTTCCGAAGAGGCACACAATTGGTTTCACTGCTATCTGCGGGGTCACAGGCAGTTTGTCAAATCGCATGATGTCAAATCAAATATGGTTTGCCTCACAACTGGGGTCCCGCATGTCGAGGTTATATCTCCGTTGCTCTTTTCTATTTTTAAAGTTCATTGTCAAAAGTCAAACGACCTCATATAAATCATATGACCTCTAGAATCAAACGTGGCTAAGTCCATAAAATATTTCATTCGTTAGCTGAAGAATATTCTTCAGGAGGAGAGCAAGATTACGATTTGCCAGACTGTTCTCCTCCCCCTCCTTGATTATGGAGAGGTTGCATTTCTTGACCTCACAGAGAAGTTAACCACCAAGGTTGAGCGTCTGCAAAAACTCTGCATTCGCTATATAAACGGAATAGAGAAGTTTCATTGGCTGTCGACCCGGGAGAAAAGAGACATGATAGTTCTCTCTCCGCTTTTCAGGATCTTGGAGGGCGTCGCTCCCGACTATCTCTCATCGGTAGATTTACTGCACTATCGGCTCATATACGCTCTCTGAGATCTAAACATAGCATGCTACTCTCTTTACTTGATCACTTATGTATGTTTGTACCTATGCATTATTGACGTCAAAAAGTTACGATTTCGTACTATTTTGAATAAAAAAACTTATGATTATGATTATGACAACAGTGACTTTTCTCATTCTCTTTCGCCGTGCATGGAGCCCGGCTTTTCGTCGCTTTTACGTAAACGGCTTGTCGTACGCTGAAGGTCTGCAACGCTATGGTTTAGAGACATTAGTCGTTTCTACATAAAATTGTTCATACTGGGTTGGACAGTCCATACCTCCTGAGTAGGTATGGACTGTCCTATGGCTCCGTAGAGCATACGAGTGCCTTCCCGACTCGCGCGCGCTCACTTAACTTTTTACGTACCAAGGCTCAATACTAACTATGGTTCCAATTCGTCATTGCCGCGAGTTATTCATGCAGACACAGTATGCTTTAACTAACGATATTGACATATTTAACCACCAAAATAAACGTTCCTTTGTGAAAAGCTGATTATCTGATCGGATTGAATTAGCATGCACATACAAGCACTCACAAGCGCATTCGCACTACAGATACACACACCCACATACACATACACACACGCACACATACACGCTCTCCATCACACAAACACACACCAACACCCAATCACTCGCACATAGCAATTTTAACTGTTAGTTTTAAATTCTTTTAGGTTTTCTTTGTATTGTATTGTTTAGCATATTTTGTAATCCTTATATAGCAAATAATTTAAAACATCATTGGTATTACTACTGTTATATATTACTCTTATATATTATTTTTTATGCTGTATGTTTTTAACAAAAATAAAATAAAATAAGATAAAATATCTGAGAACCGCGCCGCGTTCAACATGTTTTAAAAACATTCTAAATCTTCCATATAAATTGTTTTTCCTTTTACATTCTTCTCCTTATAGACTTTAGTTTATTTTGATTTGTACACATTTTGTGTACAAAAGGAGTTTTATTTGTATGTTTCAAACTCTTCAATAGGTTAAGTAGTAACTATAGGCATACAATGTTCACAACTAAGTACAGGTATATAAAATCGAAGACTATAGCGGTTGTTTGACATTATAAATAGGATAGAAAACGAATTTACCGCGTGAAATTTGTAGCACCCGTCGTTTCGGTGACGTTGCAGCCGCCGTTGTCCAGGGTAGACGGAAGAGCTGTCAATCCGTTGTTTTGCGGGTAGGCCGCATAGCGGACAACGGCGGTATGCGGTGGTATACTGGAAACGGCGGCTGCAACGTCACCGAAACGACGGGTGCTACAAATTTCACGCGGTAAATGCGTTTTCTGTCCTATTTATAAAGTACAGGTATGTTTTAAAACATTGCCTTAAGACAATAAACTCGCATTTTATTATGAATAAAGCGTTCTAGTAATATCACCTGTCCACTTCTGACTTGGAATAGTATTTTAGCTATTGTGCACTACATACGAGTTGGTAGTTTTGATTAGTTCGTTTTCCTCGCTGCTGAGAAAGTGGCCCTTTATGAACGTAAAGTACATTCGGGAGATGTACTCTACGTTTACTACGCCGATATAAAATAGTCATTTTACATTTCATTTCAAACGACCGTACTAAAAGAGCGCTAACAAAGTTAAAAAGTGTGTCTGCAGCGGCACGGCGGCTATAATTGCGTAGCCTTGGTTCTGTTTGCGCGCTGTGGGGACGCGGCCTCGCCGCCACTTGCGCAATACCAAAAAATCTAAAATCTTGCGAAATCACCTTCGGAACTTCCGAAAATCGAGCCGGGGGCGCGGTCACACTGGCCGATATTATTTTTTGACCTCACCGCCGTTTCCGCATAACGAAAATTTCACCGGTTTCCTGAAGCGCTGCGGAAATGGCGAAACGGTTGGTTTTAATTATTAACACTTTTAATTATATTTTCCTTAATATCTGCAGTCTGTATGTGAGTCACTCGAGGACCAATAAATCGATTTGTTTTTTAATTACCACAAACGAGGAGGGAAACTATTGTGAACGCGCTAAAAAAACTTCAAGATAAAAACAGAAATAATTATTTTTAGTCCTCCTGAGACGATTAAAACCATTACCAGTCTGGGTGACTGTCTGTGTGTCTGTGTGTATTCCTCCACGGTAGCGCCCAAACGCTTAATCCGATTGAGCTGAAAGTTAGCACGCAGGAATCATTTGGTCGTGGCTAGAGGTGAAAAGGTTATGGTCAAAATCCGTCCAAAAGGGGGCGCACTAATCATACATCAACCTCGAAACATAGGACATAGAGACTTGAAATTTGATACACAGATGCCGTGTTGGGCCAAAATCACATCGTAAAATATTGGATAGAATATCTCATATACCTACAATCTGCACTAATATTTAAATTCCGCCATACATTTTAATCAGATATTAGCGCCGAGCCGCCCGAAGCTAGCCGAAAAACGAATCGTGTTGCTCGAGGCCGTTGTGTAACGTAACCCTAACGGCTTCTTTCGCCGGCCAAGAACGATTTTGTTTATGAAATAAATATTTAGATAAAGTCAGTCCTTGGTTACTTGCCTGATTTTTTAAAAATCCGACTGGTTACGAGTCCGAAGTCGCTTACGCGACCTCTACCCGTTGTATTACAGCGGTAATTCAGTTCGAATTTATCGCGGACCTGGGCGTTCTTTGCCCGTAGTGCCACACGGGATCGAGTGGCCGAAGGTCATTTCAAGAGTGTTATGACAACAGGTGAACATCCACCCCTGATGCTTAGAAAACAGTATATTTCCATAGTCTCCAGACCCCTTCAGTAATTAGTCAGAATACACACCCGATTGGCATCGCCGACCGGTGCGCAAACCGTCCAGTGGCGCCGGGATGCAATCCCGCCAGGAGAAACCGGTGTACCAGATCTGAGGCCTGAGACACAGAAGTCTTACCCGGGGTAGCCTTCCACTCGAGGCGGCTTCTGAATAGGAGCTGAATCGTGAGTTGAGCCAAACCGAGAACAAAATGGATCTTAAGGCCCAAGCTGCACGAAATCGTTGTACTTTCAACAGTCTTGAGAGGCAACCATTGCCTTCACTCTCATCATTCGATCCAAATGGATAGTTTCCTGTTTTGTCGAGGAAACCGTGATGCGGCCGTCCGATAATGCCTTTCACCGACAACATCAAAACAGGCAAAAAAACTTCATCTGTTGTTTGTCGGATTTTCTGCCATTGCAATTATTACTTTAGGTAACGGTAATCATTCTGTTACACAATTCACCGGGCCGGAAAGCCGGAGAAAGCACAGATTAGTGCTGCAATCTGTTTTTTTTCTGTGGGGGCGGTCTCAGAGCACAAACTTGCAATTATAATTATTAACAATGTCTGCGACTGTTTGACATTTTGAAGAATTACGAACCCGGGAAAATTGGATGCTTTTATATATTATAAAAATCATATACAACATTGTATTAAAACATCCAAAACGACCACTTGTTGGTCGGCCCAGCTCATGTCTCAGCTCCTCGAAGAGACAACCATCTGAGTTCGCATCGCAGATTTGGAATCCGCAATATGGCGTGTATAAAAATAGGGTGGAGGGCGTCTAAAGACGTTTTATTAGATACCTGGACTATCGTGAGCACGTGGGACTTGGAACTTACGAGACCAGGCTGAACTATTTCAGTATGTGTTCACTGGAAGATCACCGCACAGCGGCTGATGTGACATTATTGCATAAAATAATACATAACAAAATCGATAGCCCTTCTTAGGTAAAGAAACTGTCATTGTTGGTTCCGCCACGAAGGGTTCGCTTATTTATTTATTTATTTAAGAATTAATTACTATAAAACATTGATTAGCATACAAAAATAACAGGAACCGAATGGCAAAACCTTAACCTTTTGCTTATTTGTTTCTGTCACCCTACTGGGACTAGCTCGTTCTAGGGTGGACAGGACTTCAATATTACAATCAAGTTTGCTTGATTGCTTGGTTGCCTACAAATGTACAAGTTTTAGTAAAAAGCTAATGACACTAAATTGCCCTAAAATGTGGTCTTCAGAATAAAATAAAAAATAATAATAATAAAAAATATTAAAAATATATAATAAATAAAATGCAATTCCATTATTAAATCGGCAATAAATATAATATAAAATTCGATTAAATAATATAAATAAAGTTATATGTGAGAAAAGAAAGAAACAGTCATCAATATTTAATATTATGTTAAGTAATATAGGTTTTAATATAAAAATACCTAGTCTAAAAGTATAATTCATTGTCAAAGTCAAATATGTTTTGGTAGTTAGTTCAATGTTAAAAAATACTTAACATATAAGTTTAAAAATATGTTAATAATTTGTGCACCTAAGTTTTATTATACTATTATTTCTAACACTTGATGTATGGTTAGTCTGTCATGATTCGATAATCATTTCTTTCTTTCGCTCTCCTCGTACGTTCAAAATCCTCGTGTGAGCACTAGTTACGCCCAGAACTCTGTTATGCACCGCTTGATGACCACATATAATAGTCGATTCGAAGATATCGACATTTTTTGCTTGAACCAACCTAAATTCAGCGAGGCTGTCCTTAGCTCACTAGGCGTCTAGGAAGTGAGTATATAATACAATAGACATACAAATTGTTTCAAACCACTCAGAGCGAAAATGAGAATAGCAAAGAGTATAATTTGAATACCTATACCCTATCCTACATATATCCCATCCCTCTCCTTTCCTATCCTTGCAATAGTTCGATTGTAATTTAATTTAATTTAATTTAGTGCACTGCCTTTTGATATACCTTATAAGAAAATAATGTAGGAAACAATTAATCGGCCAGCGAAACACTGTATTAAGATAATTAGACATAATTAATGAAGCGCTGTATGTTTCCCGAAAATAAAATAAATAAATAAATAAATCTTGGAAGTCCTCAGTGATCCATGCTTGCAGCTGTATTCCTCTAGAAATTGCCAACAACATTGTGCTTCCTAGAGTGACTGATGTCAAGTACTTAGGAGTTTTTCGACTCCCAGTTGAACTTCCTATGTGAGCTAACCATTTTTGGTTAGACGCTTTCCGCGCTGTGCTAACTATAATATTTATTCATTATTATCCTAATTGTTTTACGAGATAATGTTGTAACGTTATAATATTTCAAATTTCAATGTGATCATTTTGCAGTTATTCTTTTAACGATCCGTATAGTAGTTTAAAAGTTATGCGCAAAACTATCCCGGGCAGAAATTTTACCCCGCCATAGGAGGGGTTAACAGAACACATTAGGCAACTGTCTATAACTTCTTTCAATCTTCTAGGGTTTGGGATATGTCAATCCAAAAATTTAAATAATATTCGGGTTATACGTACATTGTACAACACATTGTTAGATGTCGCTAGGAAACGAATGAGCTATTTCGAATCCGGATAAAGCGGTTTTTGTGATTTTTGAACTTCAAGCAGTACGGATATTATCCATTTTTGTATCTGACTGCATTTATCACAGGCTAAATTATCTCTGCCTCAGAAATGAAATGCTGACCATGTCCTATATTTTTTATTCTGATTATGTACAACTGAGAACCCTAGCTTACTAGCAAAGGTGATTTTTTCATGCCTAATTATTTTCTTAGTGCTCTATCGCACCATCTTATCGCGAAGTCGTTCTCACGCAATAACCTTACGAAGTGCAACTTGTTGGCGCGTATTATTATTTATTCCGTAGCCGGCGATTGGGGAGAGGTCGCCATCGCAGCCAATACGCTGCTGTCGGTGCCGCTGGATCTCGTACTCCATTCGCGATTTGCTTCCATTCTTGGCGAATTTTGCCACGTCTCGAGCATCCCTAGCCGATAATCGTTGGTTCTTAAGGTCGTCTTTGATGTTATTTACCCAGGTTTTCTTCGGTGCCGATCGCTGAAGTCTCCATTCTGTCGGACGGTCTCGCCAAAGAAGTTTACGTGGCAAGCGATTATCGTTCATTCGGCACACATGGCCGAACCATCGTAGCCGACGTTTTTCTATCTTTTCCTTCTTCGATCGTTGTTAGTAGATCGCATCTTTCTCTAATGGTCTCGTTTCGAATTCGGTCGCGGAGTGAGACACCGAATAATAATATAAATAATAAATAATAATAATAATGTTGGCGTGTGCTTTGCGGTGCCTAAATGGCATAACTCGATGGCACCATATTTCGATATTTTTACCGATAACCCACATCTGTTTAAATTACAGCCAATTAATTATCAATCCTCATAATATAGCTAGTGTTTTACACGACAATCTATTTGTAAAGTTACTTGTTGATATCTTTAAAATTTTACTTTTCAATGCATTGGTTTTTCTGTATTATTGATTAGTAATATGTGAATAAGCAAAAGCATCAATAAATAAATAACAATTGACTTGTTTGACATTGTCCTTTCTTTTACCAAATCATAGATTTGTAATGGAATCTGCCATTTAACTCCTATTTGTATAGTTACTCATTCTATTTGTTTAGTTACTAATTGATATCTTTATAGGATTAATTTTCGATGCATTAGTTTTCCTGTAATGATGTAGATGTGCTCCTCATCGTGATCCGACGACGGCGATCTCTTGGTTGACAGGACTTCTTCGAAGATGCGCGCGGAAGTGACTCGTGAATCCTAGTTTGTTTCTAAAGGTCCGATTACAGCGACTACAGTTACCAGTAGAGTTCACCGCAGTTGTTGTTAGTGTATGTTGGCGGTTCGAGTCGAGGTTTTCAATCTCAAGTTCTGTAATATTGATTAACTAAATAATTGTCAGAAGCATTTCAGAAATTTTGTCAGAAGCATCTTGGAATATGCATCTCAGGTATGGAACCCTTGTTATGACAAATATATAAACAGAATCGAGCGCATTCAAATGAAGTTCATGAAATATCTCTGCTTCCGTCTGAAAATCCCATACAGCTCATCTAACTATTTCAATTTATGCAAGAAATTTCATATCCTCCCCTTGATTAAGCGGCGTGAAACCGCGGACTTAACCTTTTTGCTAAAAATTACCTCCAATAATATTAACTGTCCTGACTTACTAAATAAAATTAATCTCCGTGTTCCTTCCAAACTCAATAGATTTAACCCTGCTCTTCATGTTCCTCATGCTGGTACCAACTATAGGCAAAATGCATTTCTGTGGCGAACAAGTGACAATTTCAATGACATGATTAAACGCTTTGACTTTGATCTATTCTGTACGAGTGTTAACTCAGCTAGGCAGCGGCTGAACAGTGAATTTTTTAGCATTAATTGTTGAATAATTTTTGATGCATTCTTAATCGATAGCTTTAATTGAAAGATCACATATGTTTCTACAACGTTATTTAAACGTGAAAACCTTTAATTGGCTCTCTGCTATGTTACTCCGGCATTGTTAAATTATAATTAGCTGTTGGTTTTCCTGAAAATAAATAAATAAATAAAATAAATAAATAAATAAATAAATTGAATAAATAACAATTGACTTTTCTGGCATTGGCACTTCTTTGACCAAGTCATTAGATTTGTAATGCGAAATCTGCCATTTGACTCCCTTTTCTTTACAAAAATCTCACGAGTAAAATTAATTCACAAGTCACTGACGTATTTACGTTTTCATCGTAATTAACACCTCCGTAATAGGTTATGACGAGCGTTGTTATTTGCAGACATACAATGTAATACGACTGTTTTTACCTCAATCGTTTACCTAATTACATTTATTGTGATTTACGAGGAAAGTTCTTTGAAAAGCTTGACGTGTGATTTACGCAGTGTTCTTATATTGTAATATGATTAATTGACGTCATTGCATCGCGCATAAGTCATTGCCATATATGTACGTGAAGCGTGAACCTTTATTTCCTTTTTTCTTTTATTTATAAAATAAGAATAGGTAGTAATCCCTACGCTTGGTGTAATCAAATTCATTTCACATGATTACGTAGTATACGAGGAGTCGGTCAACAAAACGATCTAAAAGCGTTGAAATCAATTTTACAGGAGAGGCAAAAAACTAATAACATTCTTCCATTTGTTTATTTGTATATTTTGTTTTATTTAAATGATACCTTGGATGATATGTATAAGATCTAGCATTTGCAAGTAATTATTCATTGCAAAAATGGGACATCAAAAAAAATATATAAATAGGATAGGAAACGAATTTACCGCGTGAAATTCGTTTTCTATCTTATTTGTAATGTCAAACAACCGCGATAGTCTTCGATTTTATATTAAAAATAAACCGGAACATGTAGATCGTTTTGATCATAAATGTATTCATAAATTATGTCATTTTCATTGCTACTGGTGTTATAAAAACAGGAAATTAAAACTTAAAACATTTAGTTATAACTTAAAACATCTATTAAATTCTTAATTAAGAAAAATATAAAAAAATCTCAAAATAATTAATATTATTTAAGAAATATATGAAATATGTCTTCTTAGAACCGGACCGTACCAGATTTGATTTTTTTCACCATTTACACCAAAACAATTTACACAATAACTCACTTTACCGAAGCTATGCTCAAATATGAATGTTGCCATATGTAAATTAGAGATACCACAACAAAAACATGAAAAAGTGCCAAAAATAATATATTTAGACCGTTTTGAAAGAAATATTTTTTACGGGCTATGATTTAGTATGAGATTTAGATCATTTTGAAAGAAATTCGTTTTAATTCCAAATAATTAACCATTTTCAGCTAGGGATAGATCGTTTTGAACGAAATTGGTGATTTCTGCCTCATTTTTCTAAGGTTTCTAGGTCGTTTTGGTAGTATATAGTTTTACCAATCGATAGAACGGCCCAAGGAGTACCTACCGTTAAAAAAAACATGTTTGTGGCCAAAACTGATTTAGATCGTTTTGTTCGCCGAGTCCTCATATCTTATGTGGTATAATTCATTATTATACAGATTGACTATTTATTAAAATTGTAAAAACAATTGTGAATAATGATAGCTGACATTCTAATTGTCATATAATTTAATTTACATCTATTTATGGGTATATTTTATTTTATATTTTTACATCATCTTTTTAAACGCACGGGTCAACACCCATCCGGCCGCCTCGACGCAGAAGTGCGGGCCCGTTTAGGACCCAGTTTCCCCTAGGAGTCGACTTTCGGGCGCTCCTGGAAGGTTTGCGCACCGTGTGGCGTCAGCCAATCGATTATGCATTCCGACTGACAGCCGGGGAGTCTGGAAACAGTATTGTTTCCTATAGAGCAGGGGTAGTTGTTAACCTTACAGCAACTGCTCTTAAAACGACCATTCAGCTATCCGATTCCGGGTGAAGAGCCGGGCAAAGGATGCTGTGCTTCGCAATAGATTCGGTAGGCACCGTATCACCGCAACGTAAGAGAGAGGACCTCGTAAGTGACTTCGAACCTGTAAGCAGTAGGAAGACCGGTGTAATCTGGTTGCAACTTGTAAGGCGCGAGTGTCGGCCCGTTGGGTGTTTAACCTGGTTGTCTCACAGTAAGGCGTTAGTCTCTTACGGGAGGGTGTTGTAACAAGTCCTCTACGCTCACCTCACGGGAGATAGAACGATCTAATATCCTCATAACTTCCGGAGGTGACGGGTTCGCCCGTTGTAGTTAACAGCTCTATTTGTACTACGATTAAAGATGTAAAAGAGTTAAGTTATTTACGATAAATTACTACTAAGTACGTAAGAGGTATCACTGGATTAAATCATTAACTCATGCCTACGAGATGCCACTGCAATGGGAGTTTAAAGAAAATTAAGCAATTTGAGCCCTCATGACATGGACAGTACGATCCGGAGCGTGATGTTACACCAACAACAATAAAAACATAAATTAGATTTTTTGACGCGTACGAGGTCTCACATATAGATCGACGATATTCATAAAAGGTTTCGGAAATCCGATTGCTCAGCATGAAGTCTACCTTTTATTAGCGATTTCGTGCGTTAGCCTCAGTTTTTCAAAGCAGCGCCAAAAATCAAGCATTCCATTACAAAACCACAAATTTCGAAACTGTATCTCTGCACCTCTCCACTCACCAACAGAACAGCCATTAATCATAGACAATTATACTGTGCTCGACGACACCATCTTTTCAAACCAGTCTAGAAATGACCGTCTTGTCCGTGGTCGAATTTCGTTTCATAATATTCGCAATGATACAATCGCTGCATCGTTAGACAATCGCAGAAATTATGATTTGTTACATATACTTCCTGGCTGGATTGCAAAAGCAGATTTGACGGCTATCCGTTGCCTTGCAAGACTGCAAGAATGCTAGATAGGAAAACAAGATCTAATGGCGGACCTTGAAAGCATCACATTTGAGGAAGGATTAATAAGAGCATTGAAGCTGAAGACATTGCTTTGAAAGAGATCAAATTAGTTTTGAGCTTTATATGGGGAGTTAATGGGCCCTTGCTGAGTTGGTCACGAAGACCCATTCTGTTCAGGGTTGGTCACACTCACGGGTCAACACCTATCCGACGGCCTCCACGCATGAAGTGCGTGCCCGTCCCCCGTCTGTTAGTCAGAGTGGGAGCCCGTTAGCTCCCACTCTGACTAACAGTCGGGGGAGTCTGGAAGCTGTACTGTTTCCTATAGATCGGGGGTGGTTGCGGACCTTACGGCGACTGCAGCTGCTCTTGAAATGGGCATCGGCCATCCGATCCTGGGTGACGAGCCGGGCAAAGGACGCCGTGGTCCGCGAAAGATTCGGTATACCCCGTTTCACCGCTTCGTAAGGGAGAGGACCGCGCAAGCGACCTCGAACTCGGAACCATTCGAGAGACCGGAGAAATCTGGTCACAATTGGAAGTAAGGGCGCGAGTGTCGGCCCGCCAGGTAACATTACTGGCTATCTCGCGGTTAAGGCGTTGGTCTCTTACGGGTTGTGGCCTAGCTAGATGGTGGACTGTTTTGTCCCAAGTCACGCTCACTGCAGGGAGATAGAACGACTGATCGTTAAAACTTCCTGTGGTGACGAGCTCGCCCGCT
Organism: Micropterix aruncella; assembly: GCA_944548615.1. Lineage (NCBI taxonomy): Eukaryota > Metazoa > Arthropoda > Insecta > Lepidoptera > Micropterigidae > Micropterix > Micropterix aruncella. Next base: position 2,930,334 of record OX155967.1, on the reverse strand, counting down.
GTAGTCGACAACTCAAGTTGTTAGTCAGAGTGCACAGTCGATTGGCTTACGCCGCACGGTGCGCAGACCGTCCAGGAGCGCCAGAAGTTTGATTCCTAGGGGAAACTGACCATAAGGCCAGAGTCCTACCCAGGCTCGCACTTCATGCGTGGAGGCCGTCGGATAGGTGTTGACCCGTGAGTGTGACTAACCCTGAACAGAATGTGTCTTTGAAGAAGACCAAATTGACTTTAGGTAGCGAACGGTTTCATGCAGCTTGGGCCACAAGATCTATTGTGTACTCGGATCGATCCAACATACAATTCAACTCCTATTCAGTAGCCTCCTCGTGTGGACGGCTGCCCCGGGTAAGACTCTCGCGTCTCAGGCCTCGCGGCTGGTGGATCGGTTTCCCCTGTGGAATTGCCTCCCGGCGCTACTGGACGATTTGCACACCGTTCGGCGATGCCAATCGGTAGTGCACTCTAACTAATCGCTGAAGGAGTTTGGGGACTATGGAAATATACTGTGTCCTAAACAGCGGCGGTGGATGACCTGTCGTCAACTACTCTTGAAACGGCCATGTAGCTACGTGATTCTAAATTCAGAGTCGGTCAAAAAATGCCATTGGTCCGCGATAGATTCAAGCCGAATCACCGCTGAATATACGGCAGGTAGATCGACGTCGGATCCGTGACCAGTCGGGAGGTTGGAGGTATCCAGATGGTTAATTCCAGGCGGAGATATCCTTCCAAAACCTGTAGCCAGGGGGCGAGGTGGCCCCACTAGGTTACCTTCCTAGTGCGTCGCCGTAAGGCGTTGGACTCTAGCGGGTTCGTGGCTTTGCTGGACGGTAGGTTTGTACCATCCCAAAGTCTTCTACGCTGATCTCACGGGAGACAGAACGATGACATATCGTTAAAACTTCCTGAGGTGACGGGTTCGCCCGTTGTAGTTGTCAACTCAAGTTGAGCTTTATGTCAGTTAACGGCTCCTGTGCAGTTGAGTCATTAAGACCTACTCGTTAACTCTGGTCGCCTCAACTCACGGTATAACTCCTATCCAGTAGCCTTCCCAAAAGAAGGTCGAACCCGGAAAGGATTCTGTATCCCCTGTCATAGCAGGCGGATCAGTTACTCTGGGGAATGGCCTTCGGGCATGCGGGGCGGTTTACGCATCGTGCGGCGTCTATCAATCGACTGTGAACTCCGGCGAATAGCTGATGGACTTGAACTTTTGTCAACTACTTTTTAAACCGACTCGTTGGCTACCCGAATTCGAGTGATAAGTGGGCAGAGGACGATCGTTTTAAGATACCTGCCGCAAAGCACATGGCGAACTTTATTTTCTTACAAAACGTGCTTTTAAGTGCCGATTTTTTTTTCTTCTAATAATTCTAAATACACAAAACAGTTCTCATTTTGTGAGGGCAGTCGTGTTTTTCATTTTTTCAAAAATTTGTTCTTGTTTTATCTGAACTTGGATTTGGATTAAATAAATAAATTGCATCACATTCATGTATCATAATTGTACCTTTAACTCAACAATTTATATTAAAATTTATACAGCAGTGCCTGTACCGAAGTTTCTTAATTTGCATTGATTTAAATTTTAGTAATTTATTGATTTAAGCAGGTAATTTCCGTTTCAATAACTTATTAGATAAGCCAGGTTATATCAATATACAAGTCAAACACCTATGTATAACAAAAAGGGATCGTGGAAATTATTTTTTTTGCGTTTGTTATTATATATATTGAATTTTTTTAAATAATTATATATTTTATTGTTTCTATTGTTCGAAATGCTTAGTAATGTATATATGACCTTTTTGGGGTTTTGTACATGTCCTCTCAAACTATATACAACCAGTTCAACGATTTCTGTTGGGCCAGATGATAATTATTCGAAGATTAAATCGATACATTAATTTTAATCGGTAATAAAACTCGGCTAGCCTCGGGCGGCGCTGCGTTAGTATTTGATTAAAATGTATGGATTGAATTTAAATATTATTAGTGTTATTTCGGTCTAACAAGGCATCTGTGTAACAAATTTCAAGTCTCTATGCCCAATATTTCGAGATTGATATATGACTAGTTCGCCCTCTGGTGGACAGATTTCAACCACAATCTTTTCAACTCCTAGCACGACCAAATGATGCCTGCATACAAAAGTTCAGCTCAATCGGATTAAGCATTTGAGCGCTATCGTGGGCAAACTGACACACAGACAGACTTCAATCTAGACATGGTCTTAATCGTCTCAGGGTTAAATTAAAATAGATATTTTCGTCTTCATCTCAAGAAAAAAATGCACGTTCACAAGACTTTCCCTCCTCGTCGGTTGGTGGGCCAGGAAAGTAAATATATATAGCACAGCGAATTTATGTTCTCACAGGACGATTGGTTCCATGTTCCATTTCAATTCAATAATCGCTGTTAGGTTATTCGGAGATAATGGGTCGTTGTTGAGCTGTCACACTCACGGGTCAACGCCCATCCGGCGGCCTCCACTTAGGGTAGCCAGGATAGGACTTTGGCCTACGGGCCAGTTTCCCCTGGGAGTCAACCTTCGGGCGCTCCTAGATGGTTTGCGCACCGGCGTCAGCCAATCGATTTCGTATTTTGACCGACAGCCGGGGGAGTCTGGAAACATTACAGTCTCCTATAGAGCTTAGGTAGTTGGTAACCTTTCGGCAACTGCTCTTGAAACGACCAATCGGCTACCCGATACCGGGTGAACAGCCGGACAAATAATGCCGTGGTCCGCGATAGATTCTGTAGGCACCGTATCACCGCTACATAAGGGAGTGGACCGCTCAAGCGACCTCGAACTCGTAACCATTCCGGAGACCGGAGTAATCTGTTTGCAACTGTTATCTCGAAGTAAGGCGTTGGTCTCTTACGGGCGGGTAGCGTAACTAGACAGTAGTGGACTGTTTTGGTCCCACGTCTTCTACGTTCACCTCACGGTAGGCAGAACGATCAAATATCGTTAAAACTTCCTGAGGTGACGGGTTCGCCCGTTTTAATTGCCAGCTTATTCGAACAGGTTATTCGAATAATAGTTGCTACAGATATTGGTGATTCCCTTATTTTGAGCAATTATTATTTATTTTACTCCTGAAATTATATATTAGATAAATTCCAGGAAATAAACCGACAAAACGACCTCGAGAATTTAAAGGCACAAATATCGTCAGTTTTACGTCCTGCGATAACTAGCCACTAAAATCAAAACAGCATCGATATATTTTCCTGCTGAAGACAAATACAAGGCCATGATCTTCACAGAGAGATTTTATTTCAGAAAATATATTATTGAACAATGTCACATTGTTATTCATTCAATATATTGGGGAAATCGCCGAGTATTGAAATTAAACATTGAAAATAAGGAAATATTACTATCTTAAAAACGAGGTCAAATTTCACCATATTTTTGACAATAATACCTCCATGTTTTTTTCTTGGTAAGAGTCTTTATTCATCAAAAAGATACAAATTACAAGTCACAGTTCCCCACTAAGGCTACTGCCTTTTTATTGGGTAACTAACAATAATGTGTTCATATTTGACTCATATTATCTATTACCTATTATACTTATATTAACTATTATAACTTTTTACCTTAAGTAGATGTATTGAATTCCTAACCTAACCTAAACTAACATATATTTCCTATAATAACTAACTGAATATACACTTATAAATATTTACAGTAAATGAATGATTTTCCACTAAATGAATATACCTACTTCCTAACCTAACCTAACATAACCTAACCTATTTTAATTATCTTGGTATACGCTAAATATGTGTACTTACTTTGTTTACAATTACAATAATAAATGATTACATTAATAAAATGATTTACACTAGATATCTATACTTATGCCCTAACATAACCTAACTTATCTTAACTAGCTTGGTTTACCCTAATTACTCTACATAGTTATGTTAATGCTAATTTAGCCTAATAGATGCTATTTTTTTGGACAATGGTTCATGTGTCCCTTCACCCCCCCCCCCCCCCCCCCCGCCCCCCTCCCCACTCCCAATAAGGAAAACTTAGATTTTTATCAGTATATAAAAATCCTTTTTACTTCTACTTTTTTAAATCAAAGGCCTTTTTGTCCCCTTACTGACTGAGATTTTTTGCTGTCTTCGTGATAAACGATGGGAAAATTAGCTGAATATGTATAAATATTCCCGATGTTATTTAACTATATTTAACTTTAAAAACAGCATTTTTTAATATGGTTTGCAGTCAAAATACCTACCATGTAAAGAGTTGTTCATCATAGGGTTAACGTTTTTCGAAAAAATACCGTTTACTGTAAAAATGCATACATAAAGAAGCAGTAAAATGGTAATATAGTAATGGTAAAATCATAAATTCATAAACATAATCGTAGTAGTTGTATTCATATAACTAGTTTTTTTTCTGCGATAATAGTAAAACCTTTATCTTCGCATATGAATACTTATAAATCTTTTGATTTTTGTTATTATGTTATGTTCACACTTTTTTGTGAGTTCACAATGGGCAGGGTTAGGACATCTCTTACAACTAACTCTACATTGCATATGAATGGTCATCTTGACCTTTGAATAATTTGATATATCAAGAAAATCAATTAATATTTCATGGTAACAGCGATATTTTGCTTGTTTATATGTTCGGTATCAATACGTAATTATTACTCGTTGGATTGTTGATTTTATAATTTTTATAATATTATATGTTTAATAGGCAGACAGCTTAAGCTGTTGAGCCTGAGGCTTGCATTACAGTTTTGGCATTGACACTTTTGGCACTGATCACTTCACTGGGGAGATCATCATATTTGTTTACCACTTTACTGCTGAGGAAATTATGTCTTCTAATTGTCCCACCACTCAAATCAAATCAAATCGCATTTATTGTCTTCAAAAACTTTTACATAGTTATTTAGACACTTTATATAGCCGCTTAATGTTAAAATAACTTTAAAATGGATACTAAATATTTGATTAGAGACTCGACACACAATTGATAGTCATATTAGATTATAATATTGAAATTAAATGGTCATATAAATATGAAATATAATTGATTATGGGAGATAATTAGAAATAATAGTAATAATATAATAATCAATAAAATGTCAAGTTAAATAAATAAAATCGAGATGGAAATTATCAGTCATCTATTTATAATTCGTTAATATTATATAATTCTCTCGCAATAAGGTAGCCTTTTAATTTCGATTTAAATTGGGCTATTTTTCCGTTTCTACATATAATTTTAATATTCTCAGGCAGTTTATTGTAACACACCATTCCAACGTAATTTGGATCCCTTTTAAACAATTCCAGAGATGGACGGGGTAATGCTAAATTGTGCTTACATCTGCTGAAAGTATGTCTCTTAATTAAAATTATGTCTTGAAATTAAGCTAACATTTATTTAAAAAATACAGTATGACATAATTAAAATATAAACATAATAATAAACGATAGCAAAGACAATGATGTTTTTAAATTATTTACAATATATTAATAAGGAATACATAATGTGCTAAATGATACAAAAGAAAACTCAAAGATTTATATATTTAAAAGTAAGTTCGTTATGTGAGTATATGTATGTGCTGGTTTGTGGGCCTTAGTGTGTGTTGAGTGGTCAAGAAAATATGTGAGTGTGTATGTATATCTGTAGGGTGCATGTGCATCTGAGTGCATGTGGAAGACAGGATGCTAACTCAGTACAATTTGATCTCTAGCTATTTACGTACTTCCTTAAAAAAGGACCGACTACTGTTGTATTTAAATATGTCGATTTCGTTAAAGCCTACATTGTGTGTATGCATAGCACGTGGCAATAAAGAATTGGCATCTTAGTCATGTCTCACACATAAAATATTACCAGTCGTTCCTTATAACCTTCATCAAGACGAAATCTTGGAATTACGTGATACTGTGTATTAATCAGATTGTTGGAGTTTACTCATTTAGGAATCGATTTCATTTTAAGGCCAACGATATGAGAATGTGACGGATAGTAAAATCCAACGTTAACAAAAAGCGTTAAGTTTAATGTCTGTTAAGTTCGAAAATTTACCGGCGAGGACTGTGAGGATAGAGAGCTGTGTTTTCTAACCCGCTGATACCGAAGTCTAAATCGACGAATGTAGAAATGACGTCCAAATGGGCAGGTGGCTGTTTTAATACCGATAGATGGCGACAGTATGTTCGATTCGAATCGAATAATAAAGCATGAAATTATAATGGTACAATACGTATGTATGTAGCCGTTTGGATATATAATACGTATTTATTCAAAATGAATATAATAAAAATTCTTTTTTGGAGTTTATTGTAATTTTTGGAGTTTTTTCATTTATAGAACCCGGTACGACAATTTGTTGGGTAATAAACGCCAGCGTCAACAAAAAGCGTTATGTTTTATAAATGAAATTAATGTTAGCTCCATCTAATAGCAGAATCTTTCAAAATTAAATAACTTTTCAAAACATAGTAATATACGTTCAATCAATCAATCAATCAAACAAACAAACAAACAATCAAACAATCAATAAATCAATCAAACAAACAAGCAAGTAATTTTATATGAATAAAAGTATATACATGCTTTCAGTATTATAATATATGTATATTCTAGACAGCACCTCGCAGAAACTGCAGTTAATGCAGACATTTACTCGCATCATACCCGCGGTAACTCCCTTTTATGCGTACCCCGAATACGACTGGCAAAAGTACAGAAAAGCTACTTGTACCTTAGCATTAAATTCTATAATAATAATAATAATATTAATAATAAAAATTCTTTATTTCACAATGAAAAGGCGAGCTTATTGCCTTGCGTCAATGTCTATCAGCTAACCTATAGCTTAAGTTTATAATATAATTTGTTACGTTGGCTACACAAAAGAATACTAACAATTAAAGTGATTAGAAAAAAAAGAAACAGACAGAAAACGAAAAAGAAAAAGATATTAAAAAAAAAGGAAAGCAAATTACTAAAATTAAATAAAGACGCAGAGAAAAGGAAGGAGAGGAAGGAAGGAAAAGGAAGCGAAAAGGAGGGGGGAAGAGGAGGGTTGGTTAGTTTATGGTTTTAGGATTATATACTCCTTGAGCCTGTCCTTGAACGAGGAAATGCTGGGGGCTGTTCTAACATTATTCGGTAAAGCATTCCAGAGTCGGGCAGCTTCCACGGAGAAGGAGTACGAAAAAAAGTCGCTGCTGTGACCAGGGATGGATAACAGGTTATTGCCCTCTGATCTCAGGGGACGGCCGTGCGCCGATAGCGCGGTGAACCTATCGGCAATATAAAGCGGCACGCCATTCGCGAGGTTTTTATATAAGAGGCAGAGAGTTCTAACCTGTCTCGTCTCCCTGGTGGTAAGCCACTGCAGTCTTCCGTGATATGGCGATATTCCGTGATATGGTCATATTTTCTGAGGCCAAAAATGAAGCGGATACAGACGTTCTGTAGCCTTTCCACCTTGGTGGCCAGCTCTTCTGTGAGATCGAGGAAGGCGGTATAAATATATGATATATGTACATGACTAACAAGAATAATCGTGACGTAACGAGAGATAATTCATAAAAAATGATATTTTTAGTATTTATATAAAAAAATACCAAAAAGTCGCGACGCCATATTTTGCGCGCGAAGGCTGTCGTAGGCTTGAAGAAATAGTAAACTTCAGTCGCGCGTCGGAGCTGACCAGCACATTTTTTTAGTCATGACTGTACGAACAGAGGTGTTAAAAGTTGTGGAAGCTCCGCGAAAAGCAGAACCTATACACAAAGCAAAGGGCCCGGATGCGACGCGGACGCGGACGCGACGGTTCGGATATCACGGATAACAGTAAAGGTGGATCTACAGAGAGAGCATTTCACAAGAGGGCCCGTTAGGCGGCAAGGTGGGTCACTATTCGAGGCCGCGCGCGCACTGTACACGTGCCCACTGCCCGGTTGACCCAATCCGTTCTGCGCACGCGCACACATTGTTGCATCGATCGAAATCATAACGAAATCGGAAACGATTAGCATGCCTAGTGAAGATACGAAACTGTGCCCCTTGTAAGGTTCCGTACCGAAGCGTACACGCGGAACCCTTTTGTTGAGAACGCTGTCTGTCTGTCTGTTGTACCTACCATCGTCGATTACCTAAATAAAGAAAATAAAAGTTACTGGTCCTCGAGTTTCACTTAGAGAAAAATTCAAAGAGATAAATATTCTTACTGTTGCATCACAATATATATACGAAAATCTGTTGTATGTCCACAAGAATATTGACAAGTTTAAAATAAAAAGCGACACTCATAATTTTAATACTAGACATAAGCATAACCTTGTTGTACGTGCTACTCGTCCCCACAAAATAAGCAATTCTTTTTTGGGACAATGTATACGCTTCTATAACAAACTTCCACATACTATTAGAGAACTATCTGTAAATAAGTTTAAAGCTACCATCAAAGCAAAATTGTATAAAAAAGCATACTATACAATATCTGATTATGTAAATGAAAAAACGGCTTGGGAGTAAGGCTTGGACGCATCATAAGAACATAAATTAAAAATAATATTTAATTGTGTCTATATGAATAAAGAACATTTTGATTTTGATTTTTTGACTTGCCCCCACCATTGATTATATAGCCTATTATATTGCTCAACGTCGTACTACTATTTAGCAGCTAGGATTTTACTACGAAACGCAACGTGCAGAAATCGAAAAACACTTAGAAATAGAAATAGAAGAATAGATGAGAGAAATACTATTATAGATGGCCAAATAAATGGCTATTACTTTCGCTCTCAATGCTATCAGCGCCACCTGCATTCGGCCGGTGTTCATTAATCTATTACCATACATATATAATCAATGCCGATGCCATGCCATAATATGTATGTGCTAAAACTCTTTTAAATTTGTGTAATTACCGCATATAGGAATAGTTTCTCTTAATGGGGTTTTATTGTACTGTTTTATTATGTGGATCAGCTGATTGTCCTCGTATTATCCTTACAATGAACTACTCCAGTAGATAGGCATTCAACACTTGGATGCGTCACTAAATTACGTACTAATTTTTTTATTATTACTATCATTGATATTAATAATTAACTAAACTAACCATCATCAGACACGGACTGGCTCCTTTGGGGGCCCTCGGCTAGAGACTGAAGAGGGGCCTCCTTATCGTGAGGGGGGTAAGGGGGCCTCCTTATCGTCCGGGGGTCCTCCCTCGGCAATTTTTTGAAAATTATATGCCTGAAAACCACATTTTCCGCTATTTTCGCACTTAAAAGTATTTGAGTAAAGGCAAGATCTTTACTAAAAAATACGCTTTTCTGGTAAAGTTTACTTACGTTACAATACATTTTTATAATATTTTTATTACATTTAAACTTGGTACATACTATAAAATATAGTAATCAATTACATGTTGATTATAACTTGAAAAAAGTCAATATTTCTGGTGGTTTAAAAAATACGTGAGTGATATAAAATATAAAATACTTTTTTGGAGCCAATTTGGGGCCCCTTTGAGTCGGCGACCATCGTCAATCGCCCACCAGCCGATCTGGCCAGTCTGGGCTTGACCATAATGATAGTTCTCATAGCTGTAATATTATATCTAATATAACTTACATACAAATAATCAAAATATACCAATATGATTGTATAATCAGGGAGAATATTATATTAAAATAGAAGTGCAAATTCTTTATAGAATTATAAAGATCTTGTCGATAATCAATACAATACATTACAATGAACTACTCCAGTAGGTAGGCATTCCTACACTTGGTGCGTCACAAAGTTAAATGATAAAAAAATATTATTAAAACATAACTATCATGGCTATAGTTGTCATGGGTGTAATATTATATACAACATAACCTACATAAAAATAATCAAAATATACGAATATGATTGAATAGTCAGAAAGAATAATATATTAAAATATAAATGCAAGTTCTATAATTATCAAAATAAAATGATTTTATTGTCAATCCAGAAATAAAATAGATGTTACCTAAATTATATGACAATTAAAATGACAGCTATCATAACACCATTATGCTAAAAAAATTACAAATCATCGGCATGGAAAATGAATTCAGAATGTTCAAACTCCCTTATACCATTAATTGTGTTTCTTACCCAATTATTGAAAATTATCTTTTTAAATTGGTCCTCTCTAAGGCTTTGGTTTGCTCTGGAATCTTATAAGAGTAACACTAATTATGGTGAATAAAACTGTGTCGGACTTTGCTAAGTCGCTGTCGGTTTTTTGGAGATTGGATTTATTCCTTATATCGTGATGATGCAAATCACTATTCACCGGGATTTTGCTAGGCGTCTACGAAGGTAAATATTATTTTGCTGGATGTCAGATGAAAATAGAGTCATGATTCCTAATATTTTAAATAGGATAAAAAACGAATTTACCGCGTGAATTTTCAATGTCCTAGAGACAACGGCAGCCGCCGTTGTCTAGGATAGACTGACAACGGCGGCTGCAACGTCTGGTGCTACAAAATTCAAGCGGTAAATTCGTTTTTTATCTTATTTATAATGACAAACAACCGCGATAGTCTCCGATTTCATATGATTCCTGATTATACAAATAGCGGTTTACAAGAACTTTTTGAAGAGACTCTGTGTCATCTGCGTACCGCTCTTTTCTTGTGGTCAATTTTTTTTTTAATTTAATGCCCTCCCCCCTTCATTATTTAAATAATATCAAGATCTTGTTAATATCAAGAATTTCTTTTAATTGTCGATCCAGCAATATGCCTTCATATTTTTCAAAATGAATAGAAGAATTACAATAGAGTACTACTGCTTAAACAACAAACAACAAAGCGAATACTTCATTGTCTCACTTCACAGTAGATATTGTATATTACAGATATCTGCTGTGCTCACTTCGTCACTCACTATGTTTTTCGCAATTTTCTTCCTGGCATTGTATGGGAGGCCGATAAAAAATCGCACAGAATGTAAATAGCGGATAATTCACAGACGTTTTGCATAGAACTGCAATCGGTGTCGCAAAAAACGTACCCGTGCCAGACAGTTAGTATTCTAGGAACGAACGCCCGAAGTAATTAAATCTTGCAAAGTAACGAGTATTTTTAATTTGTAGTCTCAACACGTACTTAGACGAGTACGATCGGCTTATTCAGTGAGTATTGACAAACTGCCTGGTCGAACCTGATCGAAAGTGTTATACTGTAGTTAACTGTTGCGTAAAAAATCTGTGGCCATCGATAGCGCAAACCTTTATTCGATCGAACAACTTATGAATGAAGAGACTTGTGCTCTTGCAAAACGACTGACGCAGGTCACTCACTCAAAACAAATTGGAAACGTTTTGGAGTTTATTTACTAGTATTTATATACTACTGCACCCAGCGGTTTCACCCGCGTGGTGATGGAAAATTGTGATAATGATGATAGAAAACCATATATCTTTATAAATTATAGCCTATGTGTTATTCTGATGTGTAAGCTATATTATTGTAAAGTTTCATCAAAATCCATTCAGTAGTTTTTGCGTGAAAGAGTAACAAACATCCATACATATATACAGACTTCCGCGTTTATAATATTAGTAGGATTAGTAGGATAGTAGGATAGAATTTAAATTTCGAATGTCAATTTCTTAGATTTTTTCCTACTTACTTGACAGTTATCGTTATATTTTAGATAATTCACACAATATCTTTATAAATTATAGCCTATGTGTTATTCTGATGTGTAAGCTATATTATTGTAAAGTTTCATCAAAATCCATTCAGTAGTTTTTGCGTGAAAGAGTAACAAACATCCATACATACATACAAACTTTCGCGTTTATAATATTAGTAGGATATAGACAGTACCCTCCAAACCCCCAATACGGTTGGTTCATGATGGCTCTAAAGGCAAAAAACATTTCACTACAAAACCTTTCTCAATAATCGAGAAAGTTTCAGATTGGATTCTTGAGGTCGATTCGGTCTCTAAGCAGTATAGATTCCCTGGAAGTCTCGGATGCACAGCCCTGCGTCTCTTTACTCTCTATCTCGGAAAATGGCTCTTATCGTAGAATTAACTGTTCCATGGGAATCAAATATCCCAAAAGACCACGAGTACAAATTAAATAAATACCATGATCTCGCAAATGCCGTCACCAGGAACGGCTTCACTGTTCACCTTCACGCGGTGGAAGTTGGCGCTCGTGGCCTGCCAGCTAAATCTCTGTTTCACCTTTTTAAAGATCTTGGTCTCTCCAGGAAAATAATCAACTCCTTCTTAGAAAAAATATCTAAAACCGCGATTTCGGCATCTTAAATTCTATGACTTCGAAAGGGGAGTAAATGGGTGGTAAGGTGAACGCTCACATGTGGCAAGACAGCTGTCCTAAACCTACCACAGCCGGTCGTTACACCCCCAAGAAGTGTAATAACACTATATGATGGGCCCGCTTCGGTCGGTGAATTCCATGGCAGCTCCGTTTGTATTTTATCTAAAATCATTCATTATATAAAATATTCCATTGCCTAATGCTGTACTATGTTTTGGCAGCTAGGATCTTACTACGAAACTCAACGTACCTCAAAGTTCCAAACATTGAGTAATCTTCTCTTATGTTCAGTAGCTCAATAGATAGCGTCTAAACACGCCTATACGGTAACCTATCTCAAAATAAATTAATAATAGAACAACCAAGAAATTTGGAAATCATTTCTCTTATTGTTTCAATATTATTCACATAAAGATATCAATTTTTAAATTAGTTTACAGGTTTCCATTGGTAATAGTTACGCGCTTTAACCCGTCGGACGCCAACAATGCCTATAGGCATTTTGCGTCGTTTGACAGATCCGGGTGTAACCGTTTCAGCCGGCCTCCATATATATAATATAAATATAAGATATACATGACTAACAAAATTAGCCATGCGACTGACAGAACATATCAAAGCTGTTAAAAACGTTCAGCGAGAAAAATCGGCGATCTGCGAACATATATTGGATAGCGGAAGTAACCACTGGATGCAGTTTCAAAATCCCATTGTTCTATCCAAGGAACAATTCTACTTTCCTCGCATGATGCGGGAAGCCACTGAAATAAGAAGAACCCCGAACTTCAATACAGACGACGGCTACAATCTCTCTTCTACGTGGAACCCTCTTCTTAAAATATTCCCGCCGCCGAACGCCGAACGCAAAGACGTAAAACAGGATACAGTGAGTGTTGTGTGCAAGACGGATTTTCAAAATTCCCGCGCTCCGAGCCCGGCCCCCCACCACCGTTTGCGGCCTACCCGCAAAACAACGGACTGACAGCTCTTCAGTCTACCCTAGACAACGGCGGCTGCAACGTCACCGAAACGTCGGGTCCTACAAATTTTACGCGGTAAATTCGTTTTCTATCCTATTTATAATGTCAAACTACCGCGATAGTCTTCGATTTTATACTAACAAAATTAATTACTAGGTAACAAGAGGTAATTCATGAAATAACAATATTGTTAGTATTTATTTACAAACCGACCAAAAAGTTGCAGCACAGTGTTTTGCGCGCAAAAGCTGGCTTTCGATCGGTTAATGTTCAAATGGACTAACATATGACATTCTAATATCTCCGTAACATTTCGGTTGTATTATCAGCCTATATAAAAATTAATTATTGAATAATTGAATCTTATTAATATGGTTATCAATATTATTCCAATAATGGGTTTTTATAATCAATTGGTCCTTTATAAACGACCATTCATTATCAGTGTCATTATAGATGGTCAAATAAATTGCTATTAGTCTGGCCGTCAATGCTATCAATGCCGCCTGCATTTCGCCGTTTCAGCAAGGTTGCCAAATCGTACTCTGGAGTTAAGCAATATATTATCTACACTAATATTATAAAGAGGTAAAGTTTGTGAGGTTGTAGGAAGTAATCTCTGGATCTACTGTACCGATTTTGAAAATTCTTTACCAATAGAAAGCCACATTATTTGTGAGTGTCATAGGCTACATATTAATTCGAAAAATGAAAAGACTTTTTCGTGGTAGTCGGATTTGCAAAGTAAGTCGGAGAAAAAACGGTCGAACGAAAACGTTTCTTAATAACGCTGCCTTAATGATGAGAGATATATGATTAAGTTCTAGAGAAAAGTTGTAGAGCTTGATAATGCCTACAATAAAGTCAACGACAGCATATATCTAACTTTTATATTGAAGTCGCAAAAAGTAGTATTTTATATTAAAAAAATAATTTAAATCGTTAGGTCATGTTTATTGGTCATATTATCAACAATTATGAATTCATATCAAATAAGACAAATAAGACACTCACAAGAAGATGCTCACAAATAACGGTAATATAGTCAAATTGGCATGCAAATACATAGATACATATGCAGTAAAAATATAACCCTTCTTTTGGCAAGTCAGGAAATAAATCATAGCACTCAGTACTAACCGAACCACTCTCATAATGTCATCACAAGTAAAAAGTTTTACCGCCCAACGAAGTGGGCACGGGTCAGCTAGTCATATATAAATCAATGGCAGAAAATAGGGGTTCCACGAGGTTTACATTAGGGGTCCGCTAATCTTCTTTAGACAAACTGGACTTCGTCAAAGAGGCCGACAGAAGACTACGACTGGGTTTTTAAAACCCACATTGTTTTCTTATTTTCTTGTAAGAAGTCGAGAAGTCTTAACAATGTTCTAGAATGTTGCAGAATATTCCAGAAGTTACCAGAATGGGAAGAAGGGGGGAGGGGGGGGGCGGAACCCGAGCAGTGCTTGGTGGCGTTCAGAATTATTAAACAGAATATGATATGTAACACCATATCACTGACAAACGAAAAATAGAATCCAAGGAATGGCCACATGTGAAGGACCACAGTAGAAAAGAGAGAGAGAGAGAGAGAGAGAGAGAGAGAGAGAGAGAGAGAGAACAACATAAAAGTTGAGTTGAAAACCAGCAGGCTTTATCCTTCAGATGAAATACTATCAAAACTTTCTAATCAGTAAATGTTACCGCAGTTAACTTCCTAGTTAGTTAATGTTACTACAGATAAAATCCTAGTTTGTTCCAAAAGTTTTTGTTTCGATGTGTGAAATTAGTCGTCGATCCGCGAAATAGTTTATATTACGAGCACGTAAGGCTTCATCGGCCATTGTAATTATGTACCCAAAGGTTGAATAAATACAAAATGTTTTAACTTTAGTATTCTGATATGATATATACAATTGGGAACTAATGGGCCTTGTTGCAGTTTGGCCACTAAGACCCAGTTGTATAGGGTGTCAAACGCACGGGTCAACACCCATCCGGCGGCCTCCACCCAGAAGTGCGAGCCCGGGTAGGACTCTGGCCTGCTGGCCAGTTTCTCCTAGGAGTCAACCTTCGAGCGCTCCTGAACGGTTTGCGCACCGTTCGGCCTCATCCAATCGATGATGCATTTTGAGTAACAGCCGGGAGAGTCTGGACACAGTAATGTTGCTTATAGAGGCGGGGTAGTTGTTAACCTTATGGCAACTGCTCTTGAAATGACCATTCGGCTATCCGATACCTGGAAAACAGCCGGACAAAGGATGCCGTGGTCCGCGATAGATTCGGTAGACACCGTATCGCCGCTACGCAAGAAAGAGGACCGTGCAAGCGACCTCGAACCTGTCACCAGTCGGGAGGACGTTATCCTGATAGTTAATGCCAGGCGAAGATATCCTTCCAAACTGGTAGTCTTCGCTAGTCTAGACTAGATTTTGTAGTGTCGCCGTAAGGCGTTGGTCTCTGACGGGCGTGTTGGCGCAACAAGACAGTGGATTGTGTTTTCGTTTCAAGTATTCTGTGCTCACCTCACGGGAGACAGAACGATCTAATATCGTTAAAACTTCCTGAGGTGACGTGTTCGCCCGTTGTAGTTGACAGCTCTAGTTGTTATATAAAACTAGCGATCCGCCCCGGCTTCGCACGGGTGCAATTTATTAATAAATAGCGCTCAGCAAGGAAATATGAAGTATATTTATTTTACAACGTTTATTTATTTATTAATAAGTTTTTAAATATGTCACAAATGAAAAATACGAATAATATAAAAATTGGTTTGAGTCGTAATTTTATCGTGAAACATACTCGTAGATCGAAATTTGACCACGGCTTATAGATTCAAATTTGGATAATTTTAACTGTCAGCGTCAAAATGTTATTTTTTCTGCCAGTTATTAATGTTTTTATATAGAAATGGTTCTGGTGGTGGAACCAATAATGTCAGTCTTATTTTACTCCCTGCGCTACACAAACCGAGTGGTTCGTGGCGTTACTTCAAGGCATTGCAATATTGGCAGAAATGATCCATTTCTCCAATTTGCACTCATTTATAATCGCTGTATTGTATCGCCAGATTATAATATTTAGAATGCCTCTCTGTATGTGTTTTGTCTCAAATTCAATCGTCTTCGCACTGCAACATTACGGATCCGTGCCGCTTCATTCAATTCTTGGCGATGCTCATCGCTTTCAGTTCCTCCTGTCTCTTTGTCGTCTTGTCGTCTTGCTGGAGCGGTCAATTTGCTGAGATTGGAGCGCCTGCGCAAGGGTATAACTGTGAAAAATTATAAATGTGCTAAACCTGGAAAAACATTCACGAATTACACAAATTAAGTTAATTCAGTTGATTTATCTTCAGAATCACGAAAACGCTATGAAAAAATTCAACTGTCAAATGTCAGTTTTCGCGCCGAGCCGCCATCTTGATTTTCGAATTTTTCGTATTCTTATTCTTGTCAAACAACGCCATCTATGATCAAGCTCGGCACTAAAATAATTTTTGGTTTTTCTCATTTTTCTCACTTTTCCGAGAGATTTTCCAATTTTTTTATATCCTATAGCAACACCGAAATGATTACGAACAAAACAAAAAAAGAATCGTTCAAATCGGGCCAGGCGCTCGTGAGTTATTAGGTAACATACATAAAACCCGACTCATTTTTATTATATAGATTACAACATTACGTATGTTGACTTCTGATGTACCTTGATGTCTTAATATTGTGACGAACTAGTCGTCACGGAAATTTCGTTCTTTGGAACTATATTAAAATTTACTCTGATTAAAATCGGATGCGACATTCGCTTCTATCGCATGCGACATGCGATAGAAGTCACACACATCCCTAGTCAGATAAACACCTAATAACAAAAATGGGCTCTAAAACGATTTAAATTAATATGGCTATATGATCCAATTACCTATGCATATTTGTAGTTTTGTTGTTTTATTTGAAATGATTCCTAATAGGTTTATTGATTTATAAATATATAAATATTTGTCGTTGTGCATTTAATTGGACAATATCATAACATGAATGATGTAAAAAATCTATGTTAATCTATGTTATGGAGATAAATCTATGTTATGGAGTGACTTCTCACGTGAGAAGTCATTTGGAATTGGCGTCAGTCATCTGGAATCCGCTATACAAAACATATATTTCCCGAATTGAGGCAATTCAAAAACGGATGACGAAGCGTCTAAATTTGTTATATTTTGTAAAACCATCTTCGTACACAGAGTCGCTTCGGTTTCATAAGATGATGTCGTTAGAAACGATGAATGATCGACGCAGTATATCTAATTAATAATCGTGTTGATGCCAGTCGAATCTTGGAGCAGATAAATTTTTTCGTGCCCCCTCGACCAGCTCGCTCTCAGCGTTCCTTTCAACTGCCAAGTGTCAATTCTAACTATGCACAAAATGCTTTTCTTTATAGAGCTTGTCATCATTACAACTCGGTGTTTATGGATGTTGATATATTTGCCACAACCCCAGATACATTTAAAAATCTAATTATGAATATATTACAATTTAATTAAGAAATCTGTTTATTATGAAAATAGTTATTCTCCTCTTATTCTTTGTATTTACATAACTTATTCCTTTTTACTTTCTTTCGTTCTCATAAAATGTGTCATTACATAATTATATATTTTATGTTCTTATTACTATCTATTTAATAATAAATTAATTTATTACCATATTAATATACATGTTTATGAATCTATTTACTGTTTGTCCTGCTCTATTTACTTTATATTTACTCTTTTAATACTTTGGACTGTTTAGTAACTTAGCAATTACTTTTCAGAATATTTTCTGTTTATTTAAAAAAAACCCTAACAATTTCACTTTTCACTTTAAAAAATGCTTGTATATTTTAAACTTTTCTTTTATATAGAATAACGCACTATATGACCGTTTTATTGGTGGAAACATAAATGGTTTATGTTTGTTATATTTTGATTAAGTAAATATGTTTTTTGTACTGTCTGTTTCCTGAATAAAATAAAATAAAAAAAATAAAATACAACATCGATATTTTCATGTCGATAATCAAAAATTGCAATCGGAAAACCCAAGGTTTCAGAAGACTTCATGCATTCTGCTTGTGTATAATCGTTTAGGTCTCTTGAATTGATGAAGTAGAACACTTGAGTCTGGCGTATTATTCGTACGGGCTCGAATCTATCTACTTACATTTTCTTTAAATATTTTGACCTCCACGATGATTTCGCAAGTGTAATACGGCTCTTGGAAAAACCATGGCGCAATAAACGATAAAATCAAACACTTTTAGTACAGACCGCACCTGTGTAATGCGAAATGTCAATGAATGAACAAAAAAAATGTGCTAAAAATTGCAGCTGTAAAGAAAATCCCAAATTTTTTAGAAAGAATTATTATGACATATTTCTATTCTGGCAAAAAAATAGATTTCTGAGAAACGAGGAAATTACAATTTTCAGTCTGAAATAAAGTACAAATTTAGTGGATTTTTCCTTGTAGAAAGAGAAAAGCCTGTATTGGCATGGCATTTATTTGATTCTTTTTAATTAAATAGATCCATATATAAGGGATGTGATTATTTCACGGGCATTTCATGTTGCGAATGAATCGGTATGGCAATGTAAGGAACTTTTGGTTTTTTGTTTTTGACTAAAAACCAAAAATAAAAAAAATAAAAATTGAAAAAAAAATGTTTTTTCTTGAAAACTGTTTTTTTTGTTAGTATAAAAACCTATGACCACGATGCGCTATCCAGCGGTAGGTTAAATGTCGCTATTATTATTTATTTGTGATATTGTACCTACCGCTAGATGGTGCAGCGCTTTTAACGTTATTTATATTTTTTGTACTTTTTTTTAAGAAATAGAATTTGTCATTTTCATTTTAAAAAATAAAACGTTTTTCATTTTTTTTTAAATTTAAAGTTGCATTGATTCATCCACTCCCATGGATGTCACATAGTGGTTAAATTGCCTGATCTTACATTTTAAGATCCCGGGTTCGATTCCCGGCTGAGTCACCATTTTCCGTTGGGATAAAATTAACGGATTTGCATTTTCAATTCTGTCGATCGAACGCAATAACAAGACACACACTTACACACTTGTTACACGCACATATACATATAAACACGCCATAGTAGGGTTGGTTGTAAGAGATTGTCATATGACATAAAACCCGCCCATTGTGATTTCACAATAAAGAGTAGAAACAAACAAACCAATAATTTATTTATTTATTTATTAGTTTCAAATAGTATTCAAGGGCATTACAGATGAATCCAATTCGCCCTTGAATATTAAAGCTAGAATGTAAGTCTAAAAATAAATGACTTACATAACTAAATTAGAGCTAACATTGAACAAGAAAAAAAGCATAAAAATATAAAACTAAATAAAAGACAGATTATGATAAACATAAGATAGCAGGGAGTTGCCTTTTTAGCTACCAAAGGGATATACAAGAGATATCTATTTCTGTGGGTAAGGAATTAAGAAGAGCTATAAAACCATTCCCACTGGCCTGTCTACAAAAATATTTGTACGGTGGTATGGCACATTAAACAATAGATGCGATCTCCTCGCTGTGTAATTTACCGGTACGTACAATTCAAACTTACATAGTATCTATGGCAAATAAATAGTTCCTTGAATTAATTTATATGCAAATATAATTAGGGAAATATATCGACGCGTTTCAAGACTGTTGTATCCTAACATTCCTAGCACAAAATCGGACGGAAATAAGTATGGATAAATATTGTATTTTCTGTAATAAATATATCTTGAAATTTTTCTTTGAATACGCTCTACCATCTGAATAAAACACTCTACATGTATATACATATTAACTAATCAACAGTGTTAGGTAATTTTATTAAATATGATTATATATTAGGTTTTCCGCGCATAATTGCGACTCGCGAAGATTTCAAAATGATGGTACATAATACAAGTGAAATTGGACCAAGGATTCGTCAGTCGTCGTGTCGACATCATGACGAATTCTGAAGATATAATCGGCATAATTGCTCAAACGTGATATTAAAATTGTCATCGCGATTAGTTGGAATGGATTGTGCAATATTTCTCTGAATGAGAGTCGTATAACTTGGAAATAAATGCTATAAAACCAAGTTATTCGCATTTATTGGTGTCTTAAACAGGTGGCAGAAAAAGCAATAAATATCAGATGCGTTTTTTAATTTATATTGTATGTGGCCCATAAAATAATATTATAGTTGTTGGAATGAATTGATCTCTCCACTGCTGAATATTTATAGGCCTTCCCTAGGGGTAGCCACTCGGATAGCAAGGCAGCTCTTATGGCACTAGCCTCGAATACTATTAATTCAAAGCTAGTGCAAAACTGCGTATCACTACTGAATTCCCTGGGCGAAAAGAACAGGGTAATTCTAAGATGGGTTTTCGGCCATGCAGGAATCGAAGGAAATGAAAAAGCCGACGAACTTGCTAAGACGGGAGCAAATGGAACGTTATACGGCCATGAACCTTGCTACGGCTCACCAAAAAGCCTTGCAAACCTAATGCTCAAACAAATGTGTTTAGAACAATCCATCAACCACTGGAACAACACGCCAGGGTTGAATCAATCCAAAGCGCTAATTAAGGCTTACGACCCTAAAGCCGGCCCGTGAGGCCTTATCGCTTAATAGGAACAATCTACGCATACTGGTGAGGGCGCTCACGGGGCATTGTGGCCTGAACAAACACATGTTACAACCTCAAGCTCCGAGACACAAAAATGTGCAGGTTCCGCCAAGGGGCAGTAGAAACTCCCCTGCACCTCATATGCGAGTGTGGCCCGCTGATGCGTAAAAGATACACCCACTTGGGTGGTCACTACCTCCAACCTGAGGAGGTAAAACAATCTGGCGCCAAAAGCCTGCTGCGGTTCTTAAATGACACGAGGCTTAGCGCAGAACTATAGTAGGTGACGAACACAATAGATCAGCAATGGTCGCAGTGTTACAAGGCTCATAAAGACATTAGAAAAGCCCCACACAGCAATTCAAAAAATAATTAAAAAAAAGGGTAGCCACGCTGATCGGTTCCCCATCTTTCGCATACAGTCATCGCAGGCATCGCATCATTGAGTAGGTACTCGTATATATGGCATTTGATTACTCAGCTCCATAGTATCGTTTCATAACCCTTTTGAAACGGCTAGATGAAGGTGGCACTGATAGCAATTACGGCTAAACTAATAGCAGTTTATTTGGTCAATTATAATGACATTGAAAATAAACATATATATATTTTTATATATACATATATACCACATAATTTAACCAATGATAATAATATTACCTTTTAATTATTAGTACCATTTAACGCATTTTTTATACAGGATGATTACATCACAGAAATAAAACGGAGAGATACGATTTTATCTAATAGTCTAACTGAATATTAAAATGCGTAAATACCACGTATTAAAACATGTATACCAAATTTAAAAATTGACATCATTATGTATATAATATCCAAATATTAAGAGCAATAATTCAAAAATTCGTTTGTTGTAATATTATTATTTTATTTCGAGATAAGATACCACATAGGCGTGTTTAGAACGCGATCTATAAGGCTTCTGAACACACCATAAGAGAAGAGTAATCAATGTCTGGAACTATGAGTGTCATCTATACGTCACCTTTCGTAGTAAAATGCTAGCTGACAAAGAGAAGTACGGCATCGAGCAATGTAATGCATTGTATTAATGCCGCCATCTTTCTAAAATTATCAGACCATATTCATAATGACGCACAATACCTTGGTCGCATTGCGGTTGTAAGCATTGCGGAATATCATATTTAAAGTTGCGGCGGAGTTTTATAAAACCTGCTCAACCCAGTAGTGTTTTACTATCGGCATCTTTAACGAAGTTTAACCTCCCTACCGATACGAGCGTACGAGATACGGCCGCTATATTATCGCCCGAATGCAACAACCCGTATCACGTACGTTCGAGTAAGCGAAACCCACAAAGCGTACGTGATACATCAAATTGTTCCTACGATTCTAAATACAAAAAAGGGTAATAAATGGGACTCCCGTGTAAAAAAAATGTCTGGTATATTGTGTCTGGTATATAAGTAGGTATTGTTATTAAGAAATATATTAAGATGAAACCCAACGATTTTTTACCTACCTTTTGAATAATAACCAAACGGCGGTTAATCTACCGAGCTGGATGTTCTGCCCTAAGTATATTACTCCACAACTTCGTCAGCCGCCTTCCTAAACCTCAAACCTTTTGTTTACCACGTGATCCGGAGACTCACTCGTGTGATGCTTCGTTTAGATCGTTCAGCTAACGGTTTTTAGCAGCTTGGGCCATTTGACCCGTTTCTTACCTTGGGTCGCCTCAACTCGTGGTTCAACTGCCATCCGGTAGCCACCTCGAAGAGGGACGAACCTGGAAATGGACTCAGTGAACCGTCTCACGGCTGTGTCGTGGACAGGTGTGATCGGATCATGTGGGGGAACAACACGGGCGCTGCAGGGAGGCTTGCGCGTCGTGCGGCGTTAGCCAATCGACTGTGCAGTCCGGCGAATAAACGCGGAGGGTCTGGAAACGGTCTGATACCTTGGTGACCTGATGTCAGCTATCTTGAAATGATCGGTTGGCCACTCGATCCCGTGTGATATTGGCGGGTAAAGTGCGCAACGGTCCGCGATAATCGATCTGAATTACCGCTAATATCAGGTAGAGACCGCGAAAGTGGAGAAAGAAATCTGGCCAAATATAGTAGTGAGGTCAGCCCGCTGGGTTCACTTCTCAGTTCCACAAGGCAAGGCATTGGACTCTCACGGGCATATTGGCGTAGTTAGGCGGTGGTCTGTGTCATCCATAAGTCTCTGCGTACACCCCACGTTTGAAAGAATGATCAATATCGTTATACATTCCTGGGATGGCGGGTTCGTCCGTTGTAGTTGACAACTCAAAAGTAAAATACGATAATATGCTCGTACATAGATCAGTTAATTTTAATATCCCCACCTATTAACTATATACAGCTGACCCAGTTCCGTTTTAAAACATCCATATACGATAGTCGAATCCGATAGTCTGATCAGACTATCGGAAGACGAGATTGGCATACTTTTGTTTGAACATTCAGGGAAGCTAATGAGGGAGCTAATGGGCCTAGGGAGCTAATGGGCCCTTGCTGAGTTGGCCACGAAAACCCATTCTGTTCAGGGTTGGTCACACTCACGGGTTATAACACCCATCCGACGGCCTCCACGCATGAAGTGCGAGCCTGGGTAGGACTCTGGCCTCAGGGTTAGTTTCCCCTAGGAATCAACCTTCTGGC
Organism: Micropterix aruncella; assembly: GCA_944548615.1. Lineage (NCBI taxonomy): Eukaryota > Metazoa > Arthropoda > Insecta > Lepidoptera > Micropterigidae > Micropterix > Micropterix aruncella. The sequence goes on along the minus strand of OX155967.1, from coordinate 2,906,628 downwards.
GCTCCTGGACGGTCTGCGCACCGTGCGGCTTGCGCCAATCGATTGTGCAGAGTTTCAAGGCGATAGGTGAGGGCAGCAAACCCCGCCCACCGCCCGGGCAGTTATAACGACGAGGGTCGTCTTGTCTGCCCAGGATGTCGTGCTACGACAACCCTGCGCGTACCAGAAGGGTAAAACGCGCAGGGGGTGAAATAGGGTAAACCACCCCCCTGTACCGCCCCGAGAACCCATTTATTCGAAAAATAAAAGTTATTTACAAAACAAAATAAAAATTTACAAAATACTCTGACAGTCGGGGGAGTCTGGAAGCAGTACTGTTTCCTATAGAGCGGGGGTGGTTGCGGACCTTACGGCGACTGCTCTTGAAACGACCATCGGCTACCCGATCCTGGGTGAACAGCCGGGCAAAGGATGCCGTGGTCCGCAATATACTCGGTATACACCGTTTCACCGCTTCGTAAGGGAGAGGACCGCGCAAGCGACCTCGAACTCGTAACCAATCGAGAGACTGGAGTAATCTGGTCGCAATTGGAAGTAAGGGCGTGAGTGTAAGCCCGCTGGGTAACATTCCTGACTATCTCGCGGTTAAGGCGTTGGCCTCTTACGGGCATGTGGCGGAGCTTGACGGTGGACTGTTTTGTCCAAGTCTTCTGCGCTCACTCCAGGGAGATAGAACGACTAATCGTTAAAACTTCCTGAGGTGACGGGTTCGCCCGTAGTAGTTGACAACTCAAAAGTAAAATACGGTAATATAAAACACAGCTCACCCAGTTCCGTTTTAAAACTCCATGACATTAAGGCCGGGAATACACGTTCGTTTTTTGTCTATACGATAGTCGAATCCGATAGTCTGATCAGACTATCAGAAGGCGAGATTGCCATACATTTGTTTGAACATTCAGTACACGTCCGATCAGACTATCGTGTCTGTTGTGTATTGACAGTCTAAACAAATGTATGGCAAGAGCGCCATCCGATAGTCGGATCCGACTTTCGTATAGAAAAAAATCTGACGTATATTCCCGGACTAATAGGCGTACCGAGTGTTATTTTGAAGAGTACTTATGAGAAAATAAATCATCACGTTCACTTTCTCAATGCGAGGATCTGCAATGTGAGTCGTTTTTGCGTCAAAAGGGCTGGTTAAATGTGAGAATAAACATATTTCCACACGTAGGTACTATTTTATCTGGCTGTGCGTGTGGTCATCTCATTAGCGAAAATAAGCATAATTGACTAGTTAGACGCACCGAGCTCAGATGTTCGGCGACCATTGCGCAAAATACGCAAAACATTAAGAGGTACCTAGAACGCCGCTTACTTCACTCGAGCATCCTTGGCACGGAAAACTAACCAAGGGGAGCTGCGGACGTGATCTTGTAAATGCGGCTTTACTTTAGCGGATAATATCAAATAGTATAGAATAGAATAATAGAATAGAATAACTTTATTGTGCTATAAAAACATAACTTAATGAATATTACGCTGGTTTTATAAAAAAGACAATTTATGCACAAATGGCGGACTTATCGCTATAGCGATATCTTACAGTCAACCATTGCGGATAATATCTAATAGTAATACCGTTTATGGTGGATAATGATAACGGATAATCTGCAGAGGTTTGGGCAGTTCTATAAACTTACAATTATTTATTTATTATGGCAATGTACATAATTTAAAACAAGCGTGCCAGTAAACGTAGGTACCTAATATCTAAACTTCAACAAGAAATGCAATTTAACTTAATAAACATAATACAACATTTTAACATAACATGTCTCTGCTGTTGATCGTTGAGGAGTTCCCTTGTTGGAAGCCAACCCTGGGTGCCGCTGTCCTGTTTTAATGAAACTTAGAACGAGCTGTCATAATTGAATGCATATACAAAATTTCGTGTCTGTGCTGTCGGCCGTTGAGGAGTCTCCTCGTCGGGAGCCAACCCTGGGTCATGCTTACCATAAAAAATGCATTGTCATCGAAAATGAACCAACATGTAAATTTTCTATTTTATATGATAATATTTGAGGAGTTCCCTCAATTCCTCATGGATCCCATTATCAGAACAGGATTTTGATAAAAATGGGACCAATCTGGAAGTATATCCGCGAGTATCAATTATATAATTCCGTCAGTCAGGACAACATTTGCCCAGAGACATATATTCTACATAGCCCCAAAATTATATAATTCCCTTAGTGAAGACATGAAAAATTATCCTAACATAAAAATATTTAAAGCAAACCTTAATAGATGGCTACTTAACAAGGGATATGTAAAATCTGATCAACTTCTTTGCAACGCACGACAATTTATTTAGTATCACTTATCTATTTTTCTATATTGTAATTGTATTAAATTACAACTATAAATATATATATATATTTATTACATAGCTATATTTTTTATAAAATTGGTATATTTATGTATATATACAGGTGGTGGGTCCAAATAATTTATTTTAAAAAAAACACTTCATTTCTTAAAATTGCATAAAAATATGCACATCTAGAGACGGGCTAAATTATCGCCTAGTTAGATGTGCTATTGGCAGTAAAGGTCATGTAAGATGTGTTAAACCTCCCTATATTAATTATTAAATAATTTATATGATTATTATATTATTTCATGACCTATGAATGAACTGTATACCTAATCCTATGTACCTAAATAAATAAATAAATAAATAAATATCCTTTAAAATAAAAAAAAGAATTTTCCAAAGCGGTTTATAAATGTCGGAGTTCTGAGGTAACAAACTTTATTAGTATTTCCCATCACAGTTCCTCCTGAGTATCAACTTAAGGATCATCGAGGTAGGTACTTACCTCTGGACCTGATGAGAAATACTGATCAAGGTCCACCGTCATCGCGTGGACCTTGATCAGTATTTTCCGTCCCAAGTTTTCTTTTCTTTTCATTTAAGGGCAGACTATGTTTTTTTTTTGCAAAATCGATTCGTTTGGGAATACGCCACTAAATGCCATTAGTATGTCATTTTACATAAATTTAACATTGATTGACCCTTTATTTGATTTGATAATGTATTCTAAACAATTAGAAGGCACCATGTATAGCTGCTTCGATTCCCAAATAATTTCTTACTAAAAACCGTCAATAATTCATATTATCCATGAGACAAATGTAAAATAAAAAGTTACATATTTTTGTATTTCCAATTCGGTGAATATTTAGAAGAAATTACTGACATGAAACAGGTAATTATTTAGTTAATGAACAAAGTATTGATGCAAGTTATGAGTGGATTTTCAGGTTCTTTAATTTTGTAACGTGTTTAATTATATTTGTTCAGTTACAATATTAGTGGATTTTTTTTCACATGAGATGTCAAGGTTAAGTACATTTTATATGATAGTTGGCATTCTTGTAAGCGAATTCAATGACTTGGGGTTCGACATACATAATAAAATATTATTATTATATTATATAAAAATATTATCCATACTAATATTATAAAGAGGTAATGTGTGTAAGTTTGAAAGTTTGTATGTAGGGGGTAATCTCCAAAACCACTTATCCGATTTGAAAAATTCTTTCACTAATAGAAAGCTACATTATCGAATAATGCTAAAGGCTATATTTTATTGTGATAAATAATAGTTTTCAATACGAAATCACGATATTTGTAAATCAAGACGGTTAAAATGAGCTGGTGATGTGCTTTATCGGTGTGCGCTGACAAAACTGTTTGGTATATTCGAAAACTATGTCAAACAAAAACGTCGGCCTCAAAGATATCTATAAAAAAATCCGCAACAGCATATATGTAATTTTTATATTTAAGCTACAATAACTGCTTTTATGTTTCAAAAAAATAAGTGGCGCCCTCTATCAGAATTCGCGTGTACCACTACGCTGAATTTCGTTGAGAGCACCGCGCACGACACTAGACGGCGCTACAAATCAGCCGCGCCCTTGTAAGCAATAAAAGTAGTGTTATAGCGTTCGAAAAAGCAAATAAACGCCCAACTACTTAAATTAACAACTCGATTCGGAACTCGGGTAATAGCTAGTATATTATAAGCCGCAAGAAATTTATCTTATTTTTTATTTAATTATTTATTCTAAAAATACATAGGAATTATTTAAAAACACAATTTATTTCTGCTTTTCTTTTAACTATACATAATCGGCATCGCCTGTTCCAAGGAAGACAACAATTTTATCTGATATCAATTTGAAATGAAATTTTATAAAAAAGATGTTTTTCACACGACTGCCCAAAAAAGGAGTGTTAAGTGTTTAGGATTATGTATGTATGTTTTCCGTTTCTTTATTCCACCATAACTTCTAAACGCTTGAGCCGTTTTAAAAGTGTGTGGTAATATTAGAATCATAGTGCCATCCCGAGTGTCATAAGGTATCTAAAGTGCAAATGTCAATAAATAATTATCTAATGTCCAAATTTAGTATCAAATGAAAAGTCTGATAGACACAAACCACAAATATTTCAATAAAAAACCTTTTTATTACTTGAGCGCCGAGGGCAACCTACTAAAAGGCAACGTTTTAAGATACCTGCCGCAGGGCGAGAGAGCGGACTTTATTCTCTTACAAAACGTGCTTTTCAGCGCGTTTTTTTTTCTCTAATAATTCTAAATAGGTACACTTTTTGTGAAATAAACATTTCACTTTGTATGAATAAGGAAAATTAAACCCTTATTCAATTTTGTATACATATATGTAATTTATATTGACGGAATGTGAGGATGTGTAAAATATTTGTGTATAAATGCGTTGCTATTTTTGGAATACTATGAAGATACATTCAGTTTCCGTTCTTCCTTTACTAATCAACTACTGAATGAGGCATTTTTAAGAACCAGTGGGTCAGTTCTGAAATATTGAAGTATTTTCCTAAAATATTCGTTATCCAATAACATTATTGATGTTATTATATTGCTCAACTACGTAATGCGATTAAGCAACCCTTCTGAAACGGTGAAATGTAGGTGGTGTAGATAGCACTGACAGCCAAACTAATAGTAATTATTTGTAAAATTGATAAATTATTGTTTTTTAGGCACTGACTGTTTATTCAAATCCAGTAATTTAAACAATAAATACGAAATGTGAATTATTAGTGCCATCTATCGCATTTTTATATAGGCTGATTACATCACGGAAACAAAATCGAGGTATAGAGTGCTATCTATTAGTCTATCTGAACTTAAAGTGCGTAATTATTACGTATTGTAACCTGTATACAAAATAAAAAAAATACATATTTACGAAATTAATATTAAAATTATAGGAGCTATGATGATTAATATAACATGTAATTTGATTTAATATAAACCTACGTTTCTACAATCTTTTAAGATTTTTTTGGAAATAATTTGAAATTGAATTCCTTTGTATATATACAGGTATATATACCTTATAAATAGGATAGAAAACGAATTTACCGCGTGAAATTTGTAGCACCCGACGTTTCGGTGATGTTGCAGCCGCCGTTGTCCTGGGTAGAATGTCTACCCTAGACAACGGCGGCTGCAACGTCACCGAAACGTCGGGTGCTACAAATTTCACGCGGTAAATTCGTTTTCTATCCTATTTATAATGTCAAACAATCGATTTTATATATATATGTATATATATATATATATATATATATATATATATATATATATATATATATATATATATATATATATATATATATATATATATATATATATATATATATATACCTTTGTATATATTTGTATATATACCTTTGTATATTCCGTATAGGCGCGTGTATAGCGCCATCTATGGTGTGTCGCCATACCGTCATACGACGAACGCCGCCATTTTGGACATAAGAGAAGATTAATGAATCTTTGGAAGTATGAGTGCTATCTACACGTTGCGTTTCGTAGTAAAATAATAGCTGCCAAATCGTAATACTTAATTGAGCAATCTAATAAGCTATATAATCAATGCATGGTAACATGAAACGTCATTAACTTATGTCTCTGCTTTATTGCGTTGCACTTATATTCTCTTTGGTAAACTTTACAAGAAACTTACAAGAAACTTACAAGAAACTTTACAAGAAATATTTTACATACATAATTTAGGCATTATATCTAAGGGCGTTTGTAGGTCCAGATCGAACATTGCGCAAGAGTCGTAAAATCAACGGAAATGTCAAGGAGGAAAACTTTAGAAAATACAACGATTATTTGCATCAAATTAACCTCATGTTGTAACTTAAATATTGCCATAGCATATTTGCCATGACACCACCTTTTATGGCGGGCTTTAAAAGGTGTAATTAGCCATTTCCTGACAACATATTTAAATCCTTAGAAATCACGAGTAGGTTGATAAACATCTGTAAAAGGGTTTTGAGGTTCCTCTTATAGTGCTTTCAGGGCCGGATTTTGCCTGCTTGCACTATAACTAGCACTGATGGTACTGATAGTACTAAACTATAATTTAGATGACATGGTCGCTAGCTATTGGCCTCATAGACAAGTTCAAAGTCGCGCAACGAGCCATGGACAGAGCTATGCTTGGAGTTGGACTGCGTGATAAAATCAGAAATGAGGAAATCGGCAGAAAAGCCAAGGTTACTGACGTAGTTCGTAGGTAGCGAATGGTTTTGTACAGCTTAGTGGATGTTGACCTGCTGTCATGCCAATCGAAACGACCTATTGATCACCCGATCCTGAGTGGTATGACGGGCAAAGAACGCGCAGGTTCGCCATAAATGTATACCCAATTACCGCTGTAATACAACAGGTAGAGACCGCGCAAGCGACTTCGGACCTATAACCAGTCAGGACGAAGGAGGTTTCCTAATGGTTAAATCCAGACGGAGATATCCTACCAAAACTGGTAGCCAGGGAGCGAGACTGCCCGCTGGGTCACCTTCTCGATGCCTTGCCGTAAGGCGTTTGCCTCAGACAGGCATGTTAGGTTTGGCTGGACGGTAGGTTTGTACTCGTCCCCAAGTCCTATACGCTCACCTCACGGGAGACAGAACGATCATTATCGTTTAAACTTCCTGGGGTGACGGGTTCGCCCGTTGTAGTCAACTGACCATTTCCCTTGCACCCTATCCCCGCATTGCCCTGCCGCTCGAGAGTGCGCTTACTGTTCGGTATACTTAGGGAGTTAATGGGCCCTTGCTGAGTTGGCCACGAAGACCCATTCTGTTCAGGGTTGGTCACACTCACGGGTCAACACCTATCCGACGGCCTCCACGCATGAAGTGCGAGCCTGGGTAAGACTCTGGCCTTATGGTTAGTTTCCCCTGGGAATCAACCTTCTGGCGCTCCTGGACGGTCTGCGCACCGTGCGGTGTAAGATAATCGACTGTGCACTCTAACTAACAGTCGGGGGAGTCTGGAAGCAGTACTGTTTCCTATAGAGCGGGGGTGCTTGCGGACCTTACGGCGAGTGCTCTTGAAACGACCATCGGCTACCCGATCCTGAGTGAACAGCCGGGCAAAGGACGCTGTGGTCCGCGATAGATTCGGTAAACACCGTTTCACCGCTTCCTAAGGGAGAGGACCTCGAACTCGTAACCAATCGAGAGACTGGAGTAATCTGGTCTCAATTGGAAGTAAGGGGGTGAGTGTAAGCCCGCCGGGTAACACTCCTGGCTATCTCGCGGTTAAGGCGTTGGCCTCTTACGGGTTTGTGGCGGAGCTAGACGGTGGACTGTTTTGTCCAAGTCTTCTTCGCTCACTCCAGTGAGATAGAACGACTAATCGTTAAAACTTCCTGAGGTGACGGGCTCGCCCGCTGTAGTCGACAACCCTAGTTGTTCGTTATACTACGACCGAACGGTCGAGAGAGTTACGGGAGCGCTAAAGAAGATTAGCGGCGGAGGAAAGGTCGACTACCGGCTCGCACCCCGGCCACCCCAGGAAGGTATAACGATATTGATCCTTGTTTCACGTATGGGGTGAACTCGAAGACTTTTAGGAACGATACAGTCCACTGTCTACAACAAGTCGTAATAGTACAACGCTTTACCGCGTGGCACTGGAAAGTGAACCCAGCGGGTCAACCTAGCACCGTCACTACCAGATTTGGCCAGATGTCTTCGTCCTCCAGACTGGTAGCAGGTTAGAAGCCGTTTGCGCGGCCTCTACCTGATTTTAGCGGTAATTCTGTTCGAATTCCCCCCCCCCCCCCTCCCCCCACACGGTTATTCGCCGAAGTGCTAAGTCGATTGCCTGATGCTGCACGATGCGTAAACCGCCCGAAGGCCATCACCCAGAGGATACGAACCCATGTCCACGACACAGAAGTGACCACGAAACAGAGTATTTTCCAGGTTTATCCGTCGTCGAGTAGGCTACGGGATTTATTCATTTTGTTTATTCGCTTATTACTAATCAACATTTCAGTAAAACCAAGGCATTGAAAAGTAAAAGTAATAAAGATATCACCGTACCTATATATAAGAATAAATAATTAATAGTCTGCAATTTAAAGGAATGAGGGTTGGCGGTAAAAATATCAAAATCTGGTGCCATCGAGTGAATTTCATTTAGGCGCCGCAAATCACGCGCCAACAAGATCCACCTCGTAAGGTTAGTGCGCGAGAACGGCTCCGCGAAAAGATGGTGCGATCGAGCACGATGATAATTATTAGGTACGAAAAGATCAGCCTTGGCTAGTAAGCTAGGGTTATCAGTTTTACTACGAATTAGATTGAAAACATAGAGGTCAGCATTTCTCTTCTGAGACAGAGAGAATTATAGCCAACCATGCCTGTGATAAATGCAGTCCGATACAAAAATTGATAATATCTGTACTGCTTGGGAGTTGAACCATGAGTTGAGCCGGCCTAAGATGCATTGTCATAGGTCCCAAGCTGCATGGAACCGTTAGCTGCCTAATTGAGACAAACAAATGTCTTCGAATACAAATCTGTCATCCATCCATCATCATCCATCATTTTCATCGCGTTATCGCGATAAAAATCGTCATTAACCTTTTGACCAAGCCGCATTTCAAAATGGCGGACGACGAACTCAAAATGAGAAGGCTACCTCCGCCGACCTGTCGCCGTACAATGCTCCAATTATTGCGCAACTAAAGCAATATACATAAACGTAATCCAGTTCCCCACTGACACCTCATTCATTGCCACTTAAAATGACATAAGAAAGTATCACGAAACGGCCATTTTGCAAAATTTCGTTTTGAGGTAGGTGGGTAAGCGGAGCGGCGGCCATGTTGGGCATAAATTAAAAATCGGCGCCCGGACAAAACTTTTGAGCGACGTAACAGACGTAAGAGCGCGCCGCGGGCGGACGTAACAGAAAACGCCGCGCGAAAGTTCACATTACGTAAAATTCACGCTACGAAGAGATGGATTAACGCTAGTTAGCCGCAATCGAGCGACGCGCAACGCGCAATGCGCTACTGGCAATCGAGTAAGAATACTGTATGGATATTGCAAAGAGTATAAAATCACATTTTTACTGGGAAAATGTCGTTTAAATATTTTCACCTACAACCACGTATGAGGCTCGTGGTCAGATTTTCGAGCCCAAACTGTTTATCATGTACCTGGCTCATGGTATAACAGTCGAGCCTAAACTATATTACGGCTCTGACACGTACGGCAACCGGGCAAAATGTAAGAGAGATTTGCTGATTCGTGGAATGACTTGAAAGTTTTGTTTACGTTTTGGGACAATGCTGTCGCATCTTAAATGGTAGGCCAAGGAGTTAAGAATCCGGTGATGGGTAATTCTTTTGGTCCTAATAGGTCGTGTAGTTTCTGAGATACAGTGGGTATACAAACACACACACACACACACACACTCACGCAGACAGACAGACACGCATTTCCAGAAGCCACTTATTTGGTTTCCCAGGATCTCAAATCGTGGAGATACGGTGAAAACTCAAATTCAAAATTTTACTCGAAAACAAGACTCCATATTTACATGACGCCTCGAGTAAGACGGTGATTTTTTCTGGGAAATTAATAATTTCGGCGGCACATTAATTATGTGACTGTATGCAATTATTTTTTAAATTTTGTTTTAACAGTATGCATCCTGGCGTACGTGGTTTATTGAGTAAAATATAATAATAAATACCGAAACAACGATTTCATAGTTTGTAAAATCCCCGATGTATAATATGTATGTATATGTACATACGACCGTACCACAAAGTAGAATATCGAAGTAGACTGCAGTGGCTTATGACCAGAGAGTCGAGACCGTTTATAACTCTCTGCCTGTTATATAGAATCCTCGCGAATGGCGTGCCGCTTTATCCCGCCGAAAGGTTCACCGCTGTATCGGCGTACGGCCATCTTCTGCGATCAGAGGGCAATAACTTGTTATCAATCCCTCGACATCATCCAGCCAGCCTTCTCGAACTCCTTCTCCGTGAAAGCTGCACGACTGGAACGCTTTACCGAATTATATTACAACAACCCCCAGCATCACCACGTTCATGGCCAGGCTCACGGAGCACCTTTTTGTGTAACCAACGCAAAACTTGTACTATAATCTTAAAGTATAGGTTAGCTGCTAGACATTGCCGTAAGGCAATACGCTCGCTGTTTTAAATAAAGAGTTTATTATTATTATTATTATTTTAATTTCTTTATTGATACTCAAACAAAACATTATCATAACTTACCAATCTTGTCAAGTTTAAATTACATAACTTTAACAACAGTTCGATAATTCGAATATGCATCTTAACTATTTATTAAATAGGTATAATACGTCCTAATAATTAATTGTTAAATACAACAAAAAAATAATAACAACAAATTTACAAAATCAAGTTAAATATTAAGTTTAAATAGAACTTCTGAGAAAGGTGGAGAATTGGATGTGATTGGAAAGAATGATTTGAATGGCGGTATAATTTGAATGATTTGGATATAAAGTTTTATAATATAGATACGATGGTTTATAGATATATAGACGTATAATACAGATATTTATAGTAGTTTGAGACCGTTTTTTTTTGAAAATTGGGCACCAGCAGGCTCATCAGGTTCAATTAACTTGAGTAGTTATTTGACGAACGTACGTTGGTTAAGGCTAAAAAAGTCTATGGTTGAGAAAAGGGAATCGTATATGGCGATAGAGTTTTTCCGTAGTTGGTTGTAATTATTATTATTATTATGTACATATTGAGATGTCAACCACAACGGGCGAACCCGTCACCGCAGGACGTTTTAACGATTCATCGTTCTATCGACCGTGCAGTGAGCGTCGAAGACTTTGGACATTACAAATCCGACGTCTAGCTACGCCACAACCCGCAAGAGACCAACGCCTTTACCGCGAGATAGCCGGTAATGTTACCTGGCGGGCCGACACTCGCGCCCTTGCTTCCAATTGTGACCAGATTTTTCCGGTCTCTCGATTGGTTCCGAGTTCGAGGTCGCTTGCGCGGTCCTCTCCCTTACGAAGCGGTGAAACGGTGTACACCGAATCTATCGCGGACCAAGGCGTCCTTTGCCCGACTCTGAACCGGGATCGGATGGCCAATGGTCATTTCAAGAGCAGTCGCCGTAAGGTAGGCAACCACCCCCGCTCTATAGGAAACAATACAGTTCCCAGACTCCCCCGACTGTTAGTCGGAGAGCACAATCGATTGGCTTGCGCCGCTCGGTGCGCAGACCGTCCAGGAGCGCCAGAGGTTTCATTACCAGGGGAGACTGGTTGACCCAGTGTCCTACCCAGGTTTGCACCCCATGCGTGGAGGCCATCGGATGGGTGTTGACCCGTGAGTGTGACCGACCCTGAACACATGGGTCATCGTGGCCACCTCATCATGGGCCCGTTAGCTCCCTATTATTATGTACAAAGTGTCTCAAAGTTTTTTTCAAAATAAAAGTGTATCATTTTTATGTAGCATAATTGAAAGAATATATACATGATTTATTATTTCGCCCCTTTTTATAAAATGCTGTTTTTGTAATCCACAACGTGCTCGACAAAATGTATTTTTGAATCATAATCGAACCGAATCGATCGTTAGCTCGATAATCGTTCCAAACGATTCACTCGATTGTCTTAGTTTCCCTATTTCCAGGATAGATTTGCGCGGCAAATGTTGTAGAGTCGGGCAAATCGGTCGGTCGCTGTCACTTTCACCGCGCAACGCGACAACGACCTCACCTCGTTGCAAGATGGCGCCACGAGAGGGAAAAATGAAATCTCGCTCAAGTCTCGCAACCGCATTCAATGGCTTCTTTTTATATAAATCATTCATTATCAAGTCGTATGAAAAGCGAGCGGCAGCTTAGGTGAAGGCATATAATAAGCGACAGGGCATTTTTTGCAAAAGGAAAATATAATACTACGTTTCGGTTATCTCATTGTAGGGTAGCTTGGCAAAAGGGTACGCATAGAATATTAACTATTTAAAAAATCTAAATATTAAAAAAAAGGCTCAAAATCCGAGTTGAAAGACATAAAAAAATTTGAAAGACCGCCATTTTGAAACAAAATAGCGTAGGTATATCTTTATCAACTTCTGAGATTTCAGCATTAGGATGGACTCTTTTGTACGTATTTTGATTATAATTAGTCGTGTAGTTTCTGAGATACAGTGACAGACAAACATTTTCCAGAAATCACTTATTTGGTCAGGATGTCGAAACGTGAGATCCGGTAAACAGTCAAATTCAAAATTTTGCTCGTAAACAAGACTTTCCCGATTTCCCGATTACAGTCCTTGGCAGGTAGTCGAAGACTAATTTCAATTGGATATTAATTTCATAAATAAAATCGATGAGCGCCCTCTCTCGGCCGGCGGACGAACTTGCTTGGGCTCCGTTACACAACCGTCTACGGCGGTGCAGTTCGTTTCTCAGCTAGTCCCGGGAGGCTCGGCGTTAATATTTGATTAAAATGTTTTGGCGGAATTGAAATATTATTACTATAGCCTTGTATCTGAGATATTCCAATCAAAAAATTCACAATGTGATTTCGCCCCAACAATGCATCTGTGTAATGAATTTCAAGTCTCTAAGTAGAATATTTTGAGATTGCAATATGACTAGTGCGCCCCCTGGTGGACTAATTTCAACCACAACCTTTTCAACCCTTGACATGACGAAATGATGCCTGCATGCCAAATTTCAACTCAATCAGAGCACTTGGGCGCTATCGTGGACACGTGGACACGCGCTATACAAACACACACACACACACACACACACACACACACACACACACACATACACACACAGGCAGACAGACTTCCATCTGGAAAAGGTCTTAATCGTCTCGGGGAGCTCAAAATGGATATTTCCGTCTTCATATCAATTTTATTTGCGCGTTCACAATACTATCTTTTCTCGTCGGTTAGTGGGCCGGGAAAGTCAAATAAAAGATATATTTTCTTCTTGTGACTCTTGGGATGGGTGATGGCAGTCAAGATAGCTTTAAAACTAGCAGTAGTAGTCTAAAGCTAGCAGTAGATATTTGTGAGACAACAGTCTCCTCAATAAGGTTTACTTTATACGGTTTGGCACGAAAGCCCAAAAACCTAACAGAAATTGAATTATAATATATAATAATTAGGGATTTTCCATTTTGTTTCAGTAATCCCTCCTGCATCCAAGATGCCTTCAGACGAGCATATAATGTATCCGGCCAGCGAGGGTGAACTGCCCACAGAAGACCTCCGACAGACAGCTCTGGAGGAGCTTCGCGAGGATCCGGAGACAAGAAGACACGCCCTGGCACAGATGAGGGAGTTCATCGAGAAGAGTCCGGCAATCATTAAATGTCGAAAAGGTATGTTACCTGGCACACATACTTGGCCTTTATGTATCTATTTTATGGCATATTTCAGCTGGCTGCAAGTCAACCTTAGATCAAGTCCGGTACACCTACAGCCATAAATTATTTGCTGTTATTCGCGAAGTAATTGGCCTATCAGTGACTTGCTCAAACAAAGATTTGCCACCATCCTCCAAACTCTCAATACATTCGGTTCGAGATGGCTCAAAAGACAAAAGACAATCCACTCCAAAACGGAAAACGATTCTTAATATTCGAGAACAATTCAGACTGTTTTCTGGAGGTCGATTCAGTCTCTAAGTGGTATAATTTTCCTTAAAGTCTCGGATGTACATCCCTCCGTCCAGATATAACTGTTTCCTCCCCATCTTAAAGGATGACCGTTATTGTTGAATTACATATTTCAAATAAAATAAATACCATGACCTTTATGAATACCGTCACCTGGAATGGCTTCACTGTTGACCTTCACGACGTGGAAGTTAGCGTTCTTGGCCTGCCAGTCTATTTTTTGTGGCACCTCATTAAAGATCTTGGCCTCTCTAGGTCCCCAGGACAATAGGCAACTTCTTCCCTAAAAAAAATAAAACGGCGATTTCCGCATCGCAAATTTTATGGCTTCGAAGGGGGAGTGAAGACAACTACCTTAAACCTACCACAGCTGGAATTTTTCCGCAGTTGACCAAACCTCAAAAGTGTAATTTTATGACAGGTCTAGCCAGGCACGTATCCAGACTTTGGGGGGGCATCCATTGAAATAACGCGCGCGGTACCCACCAAACTTTTTCCGTACAGTTTTAAAAAAATACACCGAATTTCAGGGGTTAAATCCCAACTACCCCCCCCCCCCCCCCCCGATACTTGACCGGCACTAGGTACATAAGACAGATTCTCCCTGATTCTCAAATCTGGACAGGACGCGTACCCTGTGCCTCCCCCTAACCCTAGATACGTCCTTGGGTCTAGCCACGGTCTTTGAATTCCCCAGCAGGTCCTTCACTGTCCCGTCTGGATGCACTGCAAAATTGCACTTATTAACTATAATGCAATCAGGAGATTAGAGATATCATTTCTCACCAAAAAACGATGATTCTTCATTCTTAATCTCAGTATCTTTGTGGTTTCCCCAACGCAAAACGCCTCAGAAAATTTCCAATGCAGATAATAAATGCAAATTAGCGAATTGCAATTCGCATGCGTTTTAGTCGGATTAGTGTTCGGTCGTATTGCGACTCGCGAATTCGGTTATCGGTAGGTGTATCAGATACGTTTTGCAGCGGCTACTATTGCAGGGAAACGAGCCGAGCCTTTTTGCCCCCCCCCCCCCCCCACACCCCGGCTAAAATCTTGGGACATGTAGAGTTGTCTTCTACACACAAATCAGATATGTTTTCTCACGTTTCAGATATGTTTACACCTCGTTATGCGCTTCATACCCCTTGCTTCTCCTTTATAATCTTAAAATTCAACGCCAGCAGTAGGTTTATACCCGTCATCCACATACGAAAAATAAGTTTAGATAAGGATCCCTCTGAATTTCAACACATTAATACCTTTTGACTCACTTGAGTGAAACTTAAACGTAACTTGTGATTTAGTTCACTTATTAAATTCCGGGTGTCATTTTCTATGTACTAGTTGTGGGAAAACATATTCAGATTACTAACTAAACGGATAATGGAAGCCTACGATGAATTGTTTCAGGAACTAGACATAGTCTCAATGAGCAAAAACGAGTTTATCAGAGCGGTAATAGACCAGACCATAAAAGCTTGAACAGATACATACCTGTGCAGAATCACACACTCTCATATATACACTACGATGACACATACACGTAGATGTACTTACACACACCCATTAAACACACATCACAATCACACATATAAACACACTCATCCTACTTTATCATACACACTCACAAATCGAGAGAACATGATTATATAACATTATATATAAATATTATTACACAACATCATGCACATAAACTGTATATTATCAGACTATTTTGGCCGTATTATTGTTATGACACTGACAAACTGATCACTGGTCAGCGCGTCAACTCACCGCTCACTGGCCGCTCACCGCTCACCGCTCACTCCGTGTAGAAATTCATCAAATGCGCCCCCGTGCGGTGGCACGGGTCGCACGGCCAATAGCCGCCCCTGGATTTAGTCACGGTAGATGAAGGATGTCGGGAGACGTAGTCTTTCACAATATGCTTCGTATATATCCTTCTAGCCGTGTTCGGCCATAGCGACTGCGTTGTAGATTCTACTGACTTCTTTAGTCTTCTCAGAGTCCATTGTTCGGTAGCAGTCACGTGCGCAGGCTATATTATAGTGCACAGGTGGGCGCGCGACCACGGGTGCACTCTCTCTTCCTCCCTCTTCTGAACCCGATGGAACGGAGACCGTTACGACCAGAGAAAAGTTTGGATGCAGATAAAATAAAATAAATTAATTAATCGCCAACACAGCAATGGCTGTCATTGTTAAATTTGTACTCAATATTGCAGAGCTATTTTTTTCGGATTTAGTTCGTTTTTCCACACTGTCATTTATGAAATTGGTAGTTATGGCTTGTGGTGATGTTTGAGGTTTTTCTGGAGCTATTGTAGAGATGACCGGTGACTTATTGGTAGTTGTTGTAGTAGGCGGGTATGTAGAAGATGCATTATTGGATTTATCCTCATGGGTGGGTTGTCGACGATAGGACACTGCGGGATGGCCAGAAAAGAGACTTTTCGTCAACGGGATTGATGAGAGGGTCGGGAACAAATTCTTCAGAATAACTTTTCACTCCACGAAAACAAGTGGTACACACGTTTAATGTTTCTCTTTTAGGCAAACGTTTGTTAGAGTTTAGCTGGACACGCCTATGTGCGGAAGTTATTTGCTTTCCAATCAATATTTTAAGATAATCCCTTTTTGTAAGAGCCGATTAAAGAATCGAGGAATGTTTTGAGACTGGAATTATTATTGCATATGCGATGACTCAAGATTGAAGGAGAGTGTGGTGTATTGGAGCGCTTTGTATGTGGATGGTGGCAATTGTAGTAGTACAAGTAAAGTTGCTAATTGGTTGGCTATAACTGACGACTTTCTGTCGGCATTTTTTCGATTCACCTCTCGTAGAGGGTTTTGTACCGACGTCTATTCTGACTGCGGTACAAATTACATTGGTGCCCGTCGATACCTAGACGACGTCACTAAGTACTTCATGTACTTAGTAAGTACGTGTCCAACACAATATAAGTGACGCTTTGTCTAGAAAAACCGTCACCTTTTATAATACGCCTCCTACAGGACCACATTTCAATGGACTGGCAGAGGCTGCGATCAAATCTGCTAAAAAGTCGTTTTGGTTGCTATGTATAGTTTTCGGTCACCTACTTGAAGAACAACATCATCACATTTTTGCTTCAAACCGCTGGGAAATTGCGTCAATTGCATTCTTTTCTTTCCAGATGCCCCATTCTTGCTGAGATTCCTACGCACAAAGAAGTTCTCGGTTCCACAGGCCTGCGCCATGTTGGAGCGGTACCTCACCATCCGCCAGCAGTACCCACACTGGTTCAAGAACCTCGACCCCCTGGATCCTGAACTAAACGACCTGATGGACGCTTGCTACTTGATTCCGCTGCCAATCAGAGACAGCAAAGGCCGACAAATCATGATGACGCGAGTCTGTGAGTACACGTATTTCAAACCTTGTTACCAAGCCAAACCTCGTTACCATATACCTGTGTAACCTATTAACGTAGGAATTAATACATGAGTCACATAACATTATAAGGGGCTCTCTAGACGATCAGTGATGCTTGTCAAGCATCGCGTCGCGGGCTGGGAGGGGATCGTAAACCGCAGGAAATATGCAAATATATATTTTTTATATTTACCAATAATGCTTAATTTTGTAGTTTTATACCAGGGAGTTACGTCATTCATCAATCAATTACGTCTAATTATCGTGACTCCCTGGTATACACTACAAAATTAGGCAATTTTGGTAAATAATAAAAAAAATATTTGCATATTTCCTACGTTTTGTGATTCCTTCCCAGCCCGCGACGCGATGCTTGACAAGCTTGCTTGATCGTCTAGAGAGCCCCTAAGTCTCAGAATCGACATTAAGAAAAGCATGTTTCATATCATTATTATTCTATCTTTCTGTGTCACCATATTCAAAAATATTATTTTTTATTTTGTTTATTTTATTATAAAGGCTGTCCAAAAACTAGTGTTTTGGGACAGCCTTTATAATAAAATAACGTTCGAGCAAAATCAAACCCCCGCCAAACCCGGGATTTGATTTTGCTCAAACGTTGTAAAGAGGCGGTGCGGAGGTGCTAGGAATGGACAGCATCGGACACTACTTCATGGAAGTAGCCTTTGAGTACTACCCGGGGACGCATTGTGTTTTTTGCGTAAGCGCGTGTTACCGCAACAGTGTTTCTATAGTTACCGCTCAACGTTTGTATCGTGCGGAATATCATTCACTTGTGCACCAAGTGACGATGTCATTAGAAGATGGATGATGTTTGGAAATAGTGGCCCAACAGAAATAATTCAAAACACCGGTCACCCGCGTATGTTAGAGTTCAAGAAACGATCGAAGATGTAGGGGCTTCAGTTCGTCAGAATTGATCTCTATCAATTCGTCAGCGAAGTCAATTACTCAACATCAAAAAATCGTCTTCGCAGTTAATTTTGAAGAAAGACTTGCATCTTAACGCCTATAAAATTCATTAGTTTAAGAACTAAATTATTCTGACTATGCTAAACGGTTAAATTTTGTAAATGAAATGCTAGAGCGGTTCAACAGCGTTGAAAACATTCTGTTTAACGACGAAGCCGCTTTCCACTTAAATGGTCACATCAACAAGTAGACTTGCGGTTGCTGGCAAGGAAGAATCCTCACCGAATAGATTCGAGCCCATGGAAATCAATTTAAATTATGCTATCAAAGTAATTTGAAACGGCGTACAAACTTTGTCATCGCAAAAAATCACTTGCCTACACTTCGGGTTTGGAAATAGCAAAAACCGCTGAGGACTAGTTCTGGAGTAGGTATACGGTGGGTGGATAAGCGTTTTTGAAGCCGCAATCCTTCAGTGCGCTCATTGCAGCATGCGACTTATGAACCGGTGCGTTGTCTTGCAAAAAAAGCACTATATAATTAATGAAATAGCCCGGTGTTTTTCAAACTTTTTGTTTAGATTGCAACCCCCTTTTTGTTAAAAAAAAAAACTTTCGCGACCCCCCTTAGACTGTAACTTAGTTATCTCGAGCCCCCTTAGTCTTTCCGACAGCTGTTAACTGTAAGCATCCTATAAAGAAAGTTTTTATAAAAACAATGGCGAAAACCTCATTAATCTTAACTGTTTTTCATTTTCGAAACTGTACCTAACTATTTCCATCTTAGATCAACATAAAGTTTTGTAAAAGCAATATCAAAACACACAATAAGCTGCAAATGCTCCCAAAGCTGTAAATGTTTGCATGTTATATAAATAAAGATTTTGTAGTATTTTCGTTTTTTTTAGATAGACTGCGACGGGGTCTCTTCGCGACCCCCCGGGTGTTCGCGACCCACTCACTGGTTGTAAAACACTGATATAGCCAATGTCCATGAAACATATCTATTTTCTAATTGGAGCGTCATCTCTGTGTACAAGAGAACTTTTCTACCTACCTGTGAAGAGTTTTATAACCCCATGATATTCGCATCTTTTGAGTCTGTGGGGTGGGGGGGGGGGGGGGGGTATAAGATAGGCAGCAATGGTGAGTGGCATGGTAATCAAGATAGGTGTTGGTTTCAGGAACTCATTTTATAAAATTATTCTTTTGTCAACAGGCAATCTGGATCCCCACAAATTCACATCAACCCACATGGCAAGGCTTCATTCAATGTTCAGCGAATACTTCCTCGACGATGAAGTGAACCAGGTCAGTTTTATACAATACTAGCTGACCCGTGCCCACTTCGTTACAAAGTAAACATTATTACTTGTGATA
Source organism: Micropterix aruncella (assembly GCA_944548615.1). Taxonomy (NCBI): domain Eukaryota; kingdom Metazoa; phylum Arthropoda; class Insecta; order Lepidoptera; family Micropterigidae; genus Micropterix; species Micropterix aruncella. Next base: position 2,886,842 of record OX155967.1, on the reverse strand, counting down.
AAATTGTGAGTGTGGTTCGATTAGTACTGAGTGCTATGATTTATTTCCCCACTGCCAAAAGGAGGGTTATATTTTTACTGCATAATATGCAGTATATTTTTTATGCTATTTACATATATGCTTAGTATAATATTTTTTAATATTTTTACTGCATATGTATGTACGAGTATGTATTTGCATGCCAATTTGGCTATATTACCGGGTTTCAAATGAGTGAATGAAATGATAATGATTGAATCAATTAAGTTTATTTTAATTGATCAAAACTTCTCTGTATACTATATTAGGTGTATATACCAAAATATATTGTCTTTCAGGAGTTCCAACCCGAGATACGGTCGCGGTTCCATACCTATGTCGTAATCTCTTTAACCATTTAGGTATGCAGTAAAAAGGAAATTATATGCAGTAAAAGGGAAAAGTCTTTTGTTTTAAACACTTGAGACGATAAATTTACTTATTTTGATAAGAATTCATAATTGTTGATAATATGACCAATAAACATGACGTAACGATTTAAATTATTTTTAAAAAATAAAATACTACTCTTTGTGACTTAAATATAAAAGTTAGACATATGCTGTCGCTGACTTTTTTGTAGGCATTATCAAGCTCTACAACTTTTCTTTAAAACGCAATCATATCGTTGAGGCAGTGTTCGTAAGAAACATTTTCATTCGACCGTTTTTCTCCGACTTACTTTGCAAATCCGACTACCACGAAAAAGTCTTTTCATTTTTTGGATTAATATATAGCCTATGACACTCACAAATAACGTGGCTTTCTATTGGTAAAATAATTTTTAAAATCGGTTTAGTAGATCCAGAGATTACTTCCTACAACCCCACACTCCCAAACATTACCTCTTTATAATATTAGTATAGATTAAATCATGTTCTTCCTAAAGACAAGAACGTTGGCGACGCGGCTGTTATTCTTATTCGTTACCACCCTATGACTAAGGAAAATAGTCTGTAAGTTTTCTGATGCCTTCCACACCTTCCCGAACTCAGCTTCTTCTAGATCAGCCACTTAGCCGCAAGGAAATAGCAGTCATTTACAGATTGCGTATTGGCCACAGCTGCACTCCCGCTCACCTCTAGGATACACATTGCGATCATGCAGTCTTTACTGCTGACCACCTTTTTTTAAACTGCCCATTTAACAATAACTATCCTAATTTCGCCTCGGACCTCACAGCCCTCAAAATTCAGCTACCACTATGTGGAGACCATCTCCTCTCCCTTAACTCTGCAAAAGTCCTTAAAATACTCTGTAAATTATCTCCCTCAACCACATTTCCCTTTAGTAACAATATTCCATTCCATAATGTACTAACATACTAGTTTCAACTGTTTCCTTCATTGTAAGTTTTGTGTATGTTTGTTTCAGTTCTGTCCCACTAACAATTAAGTTCTTAATTAAAAATTAAGTAACCACCCTTATTAGGTGGATAACCAAAGAATAGATAGAAAAAGAAGAACTCTGTTCTCGTGTAGTACGTGCCACCTGGTCTAAAATAATTACAAACCTTGTTTTACACCAAAAGGCACAATTTACATAATCTATTATTAATATAGATAGATAGATACAAATGGATCTGTCATGGGATTCACCCACCGGAATCCGGGCCATCATTATTTTATTATTATTATTTATTGACGAGCAACATGACTATTTTAATTACTACTTCTTATTACTGGCTTTTTTATTATTTTTTATTATTATTATTACCTCTATGTTATTTTTCTCTATTTACTGATTATCATTGCAATTATAATTTTATTGCATTTTATTATTATTATTTTAATAATATTTTTACTGATTATATTTTGATTTCTTTACTACTTTTTTATTTTTCAACATAATTATGAATTAGGTATTAGATATAGTTAAAATAACTCTTGAAATTTATACTATGTTTTTATTAGAGTTATTACATTTACTTTCTTTCATTTTTTTATTTATTTTTCTCAGTAATAGTACTGTGCACAATTTAAAACTTACAAGTGGCCTAGTCGAGTCTACCTTGGTACGGGCTTCAGCCTAGTTAGGTAGATTTTGTGAATTACGTTTTGGAACATTACTTACGAAAATAAATTTATTCTTATTCTTACTCTAATATACTTCTGGGGGGTGAGCGGTGGATCCGGACTACCGACCGGCTTTGGTAGATTTAGGACAGCTGACTTGCCACATGTGAGCATCCATCTTACCACCCATTCACTCCCCCTTCGAAGCTATAGGATTTCAGATGCGGAAATTGAAGTTTTAGAGAGACCAAGATCTTTAAAGTGATGTAGGTAACAGATCTGGCTGGCAGGCGACGTGCGCCAACTTCCACCGCGTGAAGGTTGAAGTTGTGAAGTGAAGCCGTTCCGGGTGACGGCATTTCCGAGATCATGGTATTTATTTAATTTCTACTCGTGGTCTTTTGGGATATTTGATTCCCATGGAACAGTAAATTCAACAGTAATCTTCCGAGATAGGGAGTAAAGAGTTATGTCTGGACGTAGAGCTGTGCATCCGAGACTTCCAGAGAATTGATATTGCTTAGAAACCGAATCAACCTCCAGAATCGAAACTGAAGCTTTCTCGATTATTGAGAATGGGGAATGTTTTGCGCCTTTAGAGCCATCCCGTATAAACTGTATTGCGGGATATCATATAATTTAAACTCCCCGAAATTACCGCTTGGCTCTTTCGTCCTAAAATATGACTGACCCTTGTTCTAGCTGGTATTGAGAAGCCAGCTGCCACTTCCAGGTCCCCCGCAGTTTTCAAAACAAATAATTATGGTGTTTATTTTATTATAGTTTTTTTTAACATTATTTTTCACAGGTTTTAGGATACGTCTACGCCACCGACGAACTCAACATTCAAATGGCCCACGTCACCTTGTGGTCCATCAACGACTTAAAGAGCATCATTAGTTGTATACAGGTAATGCCGTCGATCATTTATCCTTTCCACCGTTATTTTTTTTTTAAAATAAAGAATTTTTTGTTATCATCATAGAATTCGACTCCAATGCGTCATAAAGAACACCACTTCGTGAACGTCCCAACGATCGGAGCAAAATTCGTCGAAATGGCAATGACTTTGCTAAGCGAGAAGATCAGAAAACGGAATTACGTAAGTAGTACAGGAATTACACAATAGAATTGCAAAGTAATACGAGAATATGGATCTATGGTTTATATCTATCTGCGAGATGGATATAAAGAGATGAAATAAATGATGTAAATTGTGACCCAACTTTTAATCACATACTAAATTCACATTTCAATTAAAATAAAAAATAAATAAATATGAAAATCAAAAATTTATCGAGGGCCCATACTAGCTTTCATCATTGATCAACTCCACAGTGCTATTTGACAATATTACTAAAACGGCGAAATGCAGGTGGTGCTGATAGCATCGACCGCCAAATTATGAATGTTTTTTTATAAAGCTGATTAATTATAAAAACCCAATAATATAACCAATGATAACAATAATAACTTTCAATTAGTGGTGCCATCTATCGCATTTATATACATATAGTCTAATTACATCACATAAATAATACGGAGAGATAGAATGCCATCTATTAGTGAACTTGAACTACATGAACTTTAAAGTGCGTAATTATTACGTACTAGCTGACCCGTGCCCATTTCGTTGGGCGGTAAAACTTTTTATTTGTGATGAAATTATGAGTGTGTTTCGGTTAGTACTGAGTGCTATGATTTATTTCCTGACTGCCAAAAGGAGGGTTATATTTTTACTGCATATATATGTATGTATTTGTATGCCAATTTGACTATATTACCGTTATTTGTGAGTGTCTTATTTGTGAGTGTCTTGTCTCTTTAATTATTAATTCAGTAAAAGGGAAATTATATGCAGTAAAAGGGAAAAGTCTTGACGCACACTTGAGACGATAAAATTACTTATTTTGATAAGAATTCATAATTGTTGATAATATGACCAATAAACATGACGTAACGATTTAAATTATTTTTTTTATATAAAATACTACTTTTTGTGACTTAAATATAAAAGTTAGACATATGCTGTCGCTGACTTTTTTGTAGGCATTATCAAGCTCTACAACTTTTCTCTAGATCTTAATCATATATCTCTCATCGTTAAGGCAGCGTTAGTTAGATAGGTACGTTTTCGTTCGGCCGTTTTTTCTCCGACTTAATTTGCAAATCCGGCTACCACGAAAAAGTATTTTCATTTTTCGGATTATTATATAGCCTAGGACACTCACAAATAACGTGGATTTTTATTGGTAAAAGAATTATCAAAATCGGTTCAGTAGTTTCAGAGATTACTTCCTACAACCTCACAAACTTTACCTCTTTATAATATTAGTATAGATTTCATTATTTACGTATGTATGTATGTATATTAATATTGAAGAAGTCTGATAATCAATTTTAAATCTCTCGCAGCTCCATCGCTCGGTTGATGACTTCAAGGACTTCATCGGCGTCGACCTGCTCCCGAAGGAATACGGCGGAAAGATACCAGCAAGCGAGATCATCAGCGACTTCAAAAAGAAACTCATCGCGAAACGCTCGGAGCTTCTCGCCTTGGACGACATGCAGATCATAGTGGACAGACGCACGTGCGCTCTAGAGGCCAACGACCTAAACGACGAGTTAGGAAACGGCATGGTCGGCAGTTTCAGAAAGTTAGAAGTCGATTAGGAGATAGTGGTATATTTAATATGTAGATAATTATAGCAGTGTAAATAAAACTACCAGTGAGATAACGCCTTTGATCTACAGGATGTTCGGCAGACGGTTGTACATACGATTATGACGGACAAGTGAGGCCCTCACCTACATGCTTGGCCCCAAAAATTTAACCTAGGCCTCACAATTTTTTTTAATGATTTTTTTTGTAATATGGCGAAATTTTTCATTTCCATGGCTTTAAACTCCATTAACTTCATTTAAAACTGATAAAACAGTCAAAATTTTTTTTTATTCGTATCTAAATTAGTAGCAGATTAATAATGAAAAAAAATTTGGCTCAGATAGTCACCATTAAAAAAAATTTGCCCTAAAGTACAAAAACACTTTAAAAATAATCTTAAATGTCAATTTCGCATTGCATAAAAAAAAAAAAAAAAAGAGGTAGAGCGCTTCAAATTTAATCAAAACATCTCTAGGTTATGCCCTTTCTATTGGTATGCAATTTACGTAGTTTATTTCAAAATAACAGGAGGTATTTATCATTTCACCAAAACTGACGTAAATTGCTGAAGAAAAAAAAACAGGGCTATTTTTTTTAATGGTGGTTGTCTGAACCAAATTTTTTTTTTATTATTCTGCTAGTAATTTAGATACGAATAAAAAAAATGTTGACTGTTTTATCAGTTTTAAATGAAGTTAATGGAGTTTAAAGCCATGGAAATGAAAAAAATTCGCCGTATTACAAAAAAATCATTAAAAAAAATTGTGAGGCCTAGGTTAAATTTTTGGGGCCAAGCATGTAGGTGAGGGCCTCACTTGTCCGTCATAATCGTATGTACAACCGTCTGCCGAACACCCTGTATAATTATGATATGGAGATCTGATTATGATAGCTGATTATACGGCCGCACTTATCCCTATTTTAGGACTGTTGTGGCTATATAACTATTGGCCCCGCGTCTATACTACAGATACTGACAGCTTTTCTGGGCGACCAGTTACAAAATCCACGATGGACAGAGTTCGAATACAATGGCCATAGCAGCTTCTCATGTGCCCATTATTTTTTCTCTTCTTACATCCAAAGCCAGGCATGCACAAATCGTATGCTAAGCCGACTCATTTTCCGCACCGCATACACTGGACACGGGTCGTCGACTATCCCCAGTATGTGTTCTTGTTCTGTTGGCAATGCCTATTAAGCAGGCCTACTGTCTTCCTCGAGTTATCCCTGGAGTCTCAGGCAGTAAGTTCTTATTCTTTGCATGGGTTGTCTCTTTGTCTGCCTGAGGCTTGTTCCTCTCCACCTGCGCTTTATCCACTCCCTGGTTATGTTGCGCAAGGCCCCGCATGGGCTCCGGACGGACTAGTTAGTGCGACAGTCCCTGCCTTATCCCCATGCCTGATCCCTGGACACTCATATCTCTGTACTTGATCCATGGGCACTCATATCCCTATGCCTGATCCCTGGACACTCATATATCTATGCCTGATCCCTGGACACATATATTTATGTCTGATCCCTGGACATCCCTGGACTATGGAAAAAATATTAGTTTCGTCTTTTAGTATATTAAATTTGCTACAATTGAAGTCTAAACCGAGCTACGTGCGGTCTAGAAGTTTCCGAAATACTACTCTTCGAAAACTGGAATTGTTTTTGGAATAAAATTGCCAAGTTGGTCTGCTACTACAGGTTCAGGTCCTAACAACATATAAAAAAATTGAACTTCACAACCTTTTAGTAAGGTCGGATTTATAAATTAACTGGTTAACACAAAAAATAAAATGCATAACTCGTCGCTCCTATCTCACGATTGCTCTAAAAGATGTTCGTTGGCACACTGGTAGTTTTATTAATACTGCATTTATAGTAAGGGAGACGATTGTAGTTTAATCTGCGTCATCGGGCACATAAATTAAATCAATCAAGGTGAAACATCTTATTTAGTATCAGACCGCACCTCAGCAATCTGCGTTTAGTAGATATATACAAAAAATCAGCCTTCGGGACCCATACAACTCAGTATAATTATATACACTGCGCGGCCTACCAGCTTACAATTTTAAAAATGAGTTTTTGAGCTGCCATAGCCGCTCTCCTTCCCCAGTTGATTATCCAAACTCAGAAACAGAAATACACATTTGTCACACTTTACAATTGCGGACGTTTTCTCTACACGGTTTTCCGACATCTGTTTTTTACAGGATCAACATTTTTATTTATAAAATGTTTCCTAAGAATTATATTCAAATTGAACAAATAATTGTAAGTTCTTGACAGATATCTATACGCATACATTATAAATGCCAAATTATAAATACAAATCTTCTTTAACCCTTTGTAGCCCAAGATCTTCAAAAAAAATTAATGTTGATAATGAGATAGGTTTAGGCAAATAAAAAAACACGTATTTCTCAGAAATTCAAAAATATTTATTATTAATCATTTATTTGACATTTAAGGGAATGTGACATTACTGTAACTTTGAGTTGAACGTATAAAAAACATTTATGTTATATGAAAAAATTTGAAACAATTATTTAGTTTATTATAGCATAATGCTACACTGCATTTTTCGCAAATTGTTTGTGAAACGCTAGTGCACTTGGGAATCTTGCAACGTATCCTTTTTTTAACCCAAATCGGCCAATGGCCGACCTGGTCCTGCCTTACTGCCAATGGAGGAACATGTTGCACAGGGCCCTTATGTTTTTTGGCTTGAATTTCGTCTTCTAAAGACCTTCAACTCTTGATGTTAGGCTTCAGGCCAAGCTCGCATAAGGTCTCGCCTATCTCAAGTCTAAATTCTGCTGAAGACATTTGTTTGCCGTTGAGATATTTTGCCTTCCTTACTCTTCGGTATAATAACCAAGAATTTACTATAGTCAGTTCCAGTAAATGTTATAACATCCTAACTTGCCATCTTTTGCTTCGAAATTTTGAATGGATAAAATTATATTCTTACCTACAGGTTTCCACGAAAATCACACAATTGTATACACTTTTCATATTTTTTTATCAGTCATTCAACACCTGCCTTAGTTCTAATTTATCACTTTCATCAACGCGCAACATTTAAACTCACATAAGTCGCTTAGTTACGCTTTCTATGATTTTTACTCGATACTAAGTGGTAGGGTACAGTAGTGCTACACGGATTCAAATGAACTAAATGAATTTAGTGCCTTATTTAGGGGGATTTTAGGAGGAGTAGTAGTTTGTTACAGAAATGTCACATGAAGCTATAAAGGGTTAAACAAAACAAATGACCTTCTTGTAAGGTTCATCATTATATCTTGGTAGGGTCTTTATAATCTCCTAATTATGTCTGTGTAACAAAAAAACCATAAGACCGTTTCCTGGAAATCTCTTTTCACTTATATCTTAGGTTTTAAGAGAAGTACATACATACAAACTTTTGAAAATAAACCTAATGTACCACTTTGAGAAGACGGTCCTCAATTGCTTTTCCTGCTCTTTTGGGTGCTCTCGCTAGACAGAAAGCAGAGATGCAACCGGAATCCGGCGATCTCATCTCTCTGTTGCGAACAAACGAGTGAGATGGGGAGATCGATGTGCTTTATTTTTCCTTAAAATTCATCGACCATTTGCCCAATGACAAGGATAAACCGCAACAGCATCTCAAACTATTAGATTTTAAACTGTGATCCAGCTCAAGAAAGAGGCATATTTGAAATTCTGAAAAGATAACATAGACCAAAATGGCAATTAAAACGGACATATTTTTTTTATTTCCATGTATATTTCATATTAAACCCATTACTAAAACCACCCGCAATCCGACATCTCAAAACGCGTCTGTCCTTAGGTTTAGAAATAGATTTAACACGGTGTTATGTAATTAAATAATTGCACAAATAACTTCAAATATCACTTAGCAACACTTTCTTTTAAGTATTTTTTTAATAATTTATAGTTACTAACTGTAGACTTTCTGATTGCTAGAGAATCCTACAGCCAGAGGTGGAGTTTGTTACCAAATCTGCTTATACTCAAAAGGCGTATTGAATAGAAACGTATAACGATTTTAGGCTCTACGATTATTTTAAACGATAAAATATGTGATACCTTGTTAATTATAATACATTTAGCTTTAGAAAGTAGTTAAATTTTGTCGAAAACGCAAATCGGTGTAAAATTAGCGTTATTTTTAATTATATGAAGTTACTTATGGAATGTTAAGATTTATAATAAAGATACGAATAAAAAATTTGCATTTTTTTTGCGATAGAAATGTGCGGTTGTGGCAATGTGATTCGGAGGTGTTTAAACCTTCGATATTAAGGGCCAAGATAGGCCTTTTGCGCGCGAAAAGGACCACTTCAAAACCGATACGGATCACGGCCAGTATTTCACTGTGACGAATATTGCCGTGCTATTCTCTCGCATAATGTTCTCTCTGTCACATGTTTTTACGCGCAATGGATATGACCTGATCATTTGTACCTAAGGGCATATCTAGGCCTTTCGAAAGTTGGGCTCGATTGTCGAATTCTCTTTGATTGTCCCCATGAAAATGATGCTCAGCGCAACCGCACTTGATCCATACAATAAATATAAATACAAATGGAGTTGCTATGAAATTCACTGACTGGAGTTGGGCCAGTCATTAATATTTTTAGGTGTATATCCAAAACTATCGATGTAGACACGGTTCACAGAGAAAACGCATTCAAGGTATGAATTCGGTATGAAAGGTACGCATTCAAAGCTTATTAAGCTTCACTCGTGCATCAGAACGCAAGATTGCCAGTGTATGAATGTCGACAGGGTGTCCTCCATTAAGTACTTGGGCGTGATGTTAGACAACAGACTGCGCTGGGAGGATCATTTAACGAAGGTTGCGGCAAGACTGAGAAAACTTGTGTATTACTTTAGGAGTTTGCGGAACATCTTAGATTTCAATACGCTAAGAAGTGTCTACTTTGCTGTCTGCGAGTCGGTTATTCGATATGGCATTATAACTTGGGGCTGTGCGGCAAAAACGCTTCTGGCCACCCTTTACAAAGCGCAAAAGGCTATACTGAGGGTGATCAATAAAAAACCCCAAACATATTCTTCCGATGACCTTTTCCGAGAGTATAGAGTGTTGAGTGTGAGAAAAATGTTTGTGCTGGTAACTCTCACTAAATTCCAGAGTGAGTTAGGAGAACAGAAAAAAAGCCAGCAATCTCGTGTAACAAGAAGATCGACACAAACAAATTTTGCAATACCACTCAGGAGATCCGCTTTTGGCCAATCCAGTTTCTCTTATCTTGCCCCCAAAATTTTATAATTGCCTACCACCTAACATTAAAGACATTAAAATATCATATAAATTTAAAAATAGTTTGAGTGCCTACCTCTTAAATTGTACATATCGATGGCTTACAGGCAATACCACTTAACCCACAAAAAAGCTGAAATCGACTTAAGTGTACAGAAAATTTTCAAATTAAAAACTTTATGTGCTTGTAAAACCTCGGAACCCACGGTCTATTGCATTTAATAATTTCAAATAGTGGCAATACCTCTTATTTCACTACTGCGAAAATTTAGGACACAAAAAATCACGTCCCACAGTGAATGGCTTGGAGTGGCAACACATTCGGGGAAATTTGCGGGCAATTACTCGCAAGCCACACAGCTGTCAAAAAATTTTTGAGGTTAACTTTTGTTCGCGCGTTAATTGTGACTCTAAACTGCGATTTCATTCGGAATACTGTGAAAAATAATGTAAGTACATGTTTGAAATGAGTATTTTATGTTTTTTAATAAATTATGATAATTTCTGTTGCCGTCGAGTTCGTTTTCGCTCAGCAAATAAAACTGAAAAAATGTAGGTAAAACCTTTTCTCTTGTTCACAGCTAGCAGAAATACAGATGGTGCAATGGCTTCGGACTCTTCGGGTGATGAAGAGAAGGAGCAGACATTTAAGAAGAAGTTTAAAAAAATATTAATTCTAAGAAACCAACTTAAGCAAGAGTTGTCTGCATTAAAACTAAGACAAGAAAAAGAAATATCCTTGCAGCCGAAACAGCTGCAGTCCGATCAAGAACTGCTGCAGCAGCCAGACGCTGGCTTGACTGAAGATGAACTCGCTTTAAAAAATACCATAGAGCGTATAATTGCAGCCCCTAATACAATTACACCGGGTCGCTCAGCCTACGGTGAACATGACGGTGGTTAGTAGCTTATATTTTATATTTAGTTACGTATTTAATTAACTCCACCTTATTATGAATATTTTGAGGGTTTGAGGCACTGCTGGATACCAATGCTTCTCCAATCCTTCTACCCTTCAGCGGTATGGTGCTTTTGCCTAACCGCAATACAAATAAATGTCGTCGTCTCACCTAGCGGATTCGCATAATTCTTGTCTACCTAAAACTATTGAGCTTTAGATTTGTTTGTGTAAGCCTTACTGATTTGTGTGTACAAAATACAGAAATAAAAAAGATGACGTTGAATGAGCCCTGCTGTTCACACCAGAAAGATGAGCTACGTCCACCCCAGATACGCCCAGCCAACCCAGAAGCCACTGATGGTTACGGTGAACATGAAGAAGGTGAGCACAATTTATGTACTTGTAAATATTATGCCAAATATTACCCATAACTATCTCCATTTAAAAAATCTTTCCTGTTTGCCAGGACATTCTCTAATTATGTACATTTTACTTGGATATATTTTAATTATAATTTTTTTACTCCATTTCTATGTTCCACATAATTTGTTGTGTGTGTTTGTATTCCACAGAAATTGAACGCATGTTCAATGCATCTCAATCATCAAATTCAAGTGAAACCCATCCGTTCGCTGATAGTGGTTCAGAATACATCCCGACAAGCGATTCGGAAAGCACCCCAAGCATAATAGAAAACGAGGACCCCAACATCCGGGAATATGGCGATCCTGATGAAGGTATTTCATTATTATCTAATCGAAATTCAATTGTATAAAAACATTTTATTGATTTTTATGGATCTGTCATGAGTGGCTACATCACCTACTATACATGCCCGTGATGCCAGCCTAACACATCTTAGTGATATCTGGATGCCATATTAGTACTTCCACCATTTACTACAGCTAGTAAAAAATGTATAATAACTTTTTTCAGGAAGAAAACGAACACGGGTAGCTGACCCTACAAATTGGAAGCGGCAAAAAGCAAAAATCCTTCGAATGCAGGGAAAGAAATACATTGGATTCACCCGTACTGATAATAAAATTCATCAAAATAAACCAAGAGCAGCTCGAAAAATTGGCCCTAAATGTGATTTGAAACTATGTTCTAAAACCTCTAAAAGACAATGTCAATCTATATCGGAAAATGAAAGGAATGACATTTTCAAAAAGTTTTGGGGCGACATGGATTGGAAACAAAGAAAAATCTTCATCGTAAACCACGTCACGCAAACAGCTCCTTTGCGAAGATATAAAAAAGATGGTGATTCTAAGAGAGATTCGACAAAGTTTTATCATCTAACGGTTGGTGATAAAAGAGTGCAAGTATGTATGTAAGAAGACATTTTTGTCGACCCTAGGCTTAGGAGAATTCACAGTAAGAGGTTGGTTAAAAAAAAGTGAACATGGAATGCATAACAAACCACAAGCGGCGATCAAGAATACTGAAAAACGGGACTTGATGATTCAATTCTTTGATACTTTGCCGAAGCTGCCATCGCACTACGCTCGAAAAGACACAAGAAAATTATATCTACAAGCGGATATAAAATCACACCGACATTTGTATGGCATTTACAAACAGTTCTGCGAAGATGCTCAAAAGACTGACAGAATAGCATCGATAAAATTATTTCATGAAGTGTTTTTCATGAAAAATCTCGCCATTTACAAATTGAAAAAGGATAAGTGTGACTTGTGCGAAGGATTTAAAATTGGAGGCATCGATGAAACTGTGCACCGTGAGCATGTTCTGAAAAAAGATAAGGCAAGGGAAGAAAAAAGCAATGATAAAGAGCGCGCATTAAAAGGCGAGTGCACTGTCCTTACAATGGATCTGCAAGCTGTAAAGAATTCTCCAGATTTAAAATGCAGTGCCTTTTACTATAAGACCAAACTGTCCTGCCATAATTTCACTGTTTACAATTTGGCTACGCATCACGCAAGATGTTATTGGTATACTGAATGCGATACTGACCAAACTGCTTCAACCTATGCGTCGTGCTTAATTGATTACTTAAAGGAATGCTGTATGAATGAAAAGAAGAAAATTATTATATACTCTGACGGGTGCACCGCCCAAAATAGAAACACAATTTTATCAAATGCTCTCCTTGATTACTCCATAAATAATAATATAGCTATTGAACAAAAATTCCTCGAGGTTGGCCATACACAAATGGAGTGTGACTCGGTGCATGCTTCCATAGAGAGACGCATAAAAAATAGAGAAATTCACTTGCCTAGTGAGTACATTTCGATAACTAGAGAAGCCCGTACAAAGCCGTTTCCATATGAGGTAAAGTTTTTGGACTATACATTCTTTACAAATTATGATGACAGCGCTCTACAGAGGTACACTTCTATACGTCCTGGGAAGAAAGCAGGTGATCCTTGCGTCGTAGATATAAGAATGATAAAGTACAGTCCTCATGACCATAAAATTTTAGTCAAATTGAACTTTGACAGTGACTTCATGGAGCTTCCGCATCGACCAAAACAAAGAAGCAATGAAGATTCTCTGCCACGACCGGAATGGCCTCGCCTACACAAGAGCAAACTGAAAATAACGGCTAGAAAATGGAAAGACTTACAAGACCTCAAGTTTGCTCTTCCTTCAGATACTCACCATTTCTACGATTCACTTCCACATTATAACTGAGAAAGCGATTTTTAAAATTTTAAGCTTTATTCATAAGTATAATACTTTGTTTAAAAAAATACCATTTTTAACTGTTTTATTGATAAAAATAAAAGATACCAGAAATTAATATTGCAAAATCAATACCTCTTATTCCACAATATTTCTCATTTGAACATTATAAGTGAAAGACAGTATCTCCTATTCCACAATAACTCCTAAAATAGAATATTTAAAATCATATTTTTTAATTAAAACTACTAAAAGCAATGAAACAGAAACAACAACCACAAAACATTTACATTTATTTAATTTTGTGTGAAATAAAACAGTTTTTACTCTCTCCTGTAAAATTTGGTCTCCGTGGGTTACGAGTTATTGCCTGTAAGCCATCGATATGCAGATATTGAAAACATTATTAAATAATTGAATGTCTATAATTTTTATAATAAAAACATAATAGTATATGTAGTAATATAAATTGATGATTTCTAAACGTGATTTTATTTTAATTTTTGTGAATTTATTTTGTATATTATCAATACATATTATTTAATACATATATAAATATATATTAATTTTTATCAAGTTTTAAAATAAAATAATATTGACAATTTTCATGACATTTTCTTACGAATTTTTATTAGGTAATTAAGATATTTCTGTTAAATTAAGTATGATTTGATTATTTATATAAATATAATATTATAGATTTCTTAGGATAACTAAAATAATTTGTCTACCTTGGAACAGGCGGCAGCCTAGTTAGGTTAAGACTTTTGTATATTGGATGTACCCATAATTTTAACTCAATAAATAATTTTGAAATTTTGAAAAAAGGCTCCGTAAGTAAATGCTCCATAGGCAAAAACGTCTATTTTGTCGCCAGCGTTAAAACCAAGAAAGCTGAAGATAACTTCCTTTGCCACAGCTTCTCGCGCGTTCTATACTATTTTCCACTTGTGCTTTGAAATTTTAAATCTCTCATTAATAGTTTTCCGCCATATACTTTTCCGTTTTTGAATAATTCTAACTGCCACAAAGGTCGTCTTTTTTTTTTATTTTTTGGTTACAATTTTATGAATAATAATGAAACACGCGCAAGAAATCGCCAAATTCTCGTAAACTTTCGCAATCGACGACATGGTCGGACAGACGGCACTTGGAGCACAAATGAACACGTGATGATAGCAGCGAAGCTACGGAGGTACGGGCTATTTTCCAGTGCGTCCAAACGCGCTCGAGATACGGAACGGAACGGAACGGAGGTACGGCACGGGCAAAAGAACATATCTGGACCCGGCTTTAGACACCGTGAGTGTTGTATGCTAATGGGCCCCTTGCCGAGTTGGTCACGAAGACTCATTTGTTCAGGGTCGGTCACTCTCCCGGCCTCCACGCATGAAGCGCAAGCCCGGGTAGGACTCTGGCCTGAGGGCTAGTTTCCCCTAGGAGTCAATCTTATGACGCTCCTGGACGGTCTGCGCACCATGCGGCATAAGCCAATCGATTGTGCATTACTAACAGGAAGGGGAGTCTGGAAACAGTACTGTTTCCTACAGAACGGGGGTGGTTGCTGACCTTACGGCGACTGCTCCCGAAACAACTATCGGCTACCCGATCCTGGATGAACAGCCTGGCAAAGGATGCCATGGTCCGCGATAGATTCGGTATAAACCGTTTCACCGCTTCGTAAGGGATAGGACCGCGCAAACGACCTCGAACTCGTAACCAGTCGAGAGACTGGAATAATCTGGTCGCAACTGGAAGTAAGGACGTGTCAGCCCGCTGGGTAACATACCTGGCTATCTCGCAGATAAGGCGTTGGCCTCTTACGGGCATGTGGCAGAGCTTGACGGTGGACTGTTTTGTCCAAATTCTTCTGCACTCACCTCACAGGAGACAGAAGAATTAAATTTCGTTAAAACTTCCTGCGGTGACGGGTTCGCCCGTTATAGTTGACAGCTCTTGTTGAGTGTTGTATGCATGGCGGACTTTCAAAATTTGCCCGCACCGTACCCGCCCCCTACCATAGTTATAATCTACGAAGCAGTGACGGCTCGTCCTAAGGAGCGCTGGTGCGGTGCACTCCCACAAAAATTTAAGCAATTAAATCAATAATTACCCTGTACACTTTTTTAAAAATAATCCATCGCTAGGAACAATAATCCGACCGACTAAGTGGAGCGCCAGCGAATACGCTCCTATGAACCAATGTTCAGTACAACAAACAGCACTGAATGTAACGAGTGCGAAAGAGAAAAATCGACAATCTCCTGCACGTGAAACAAAAGATTTTGTATCGAAATTTAGCAGTATTAAGAGCGCCGCTCCAACGGGTGAACAACGCGCATGCGCTCTCGGCTCGCTATCTCGCTCCCACCGGGACGTAGCCAGTGCGGCTACGTTCATACTGTTGCCGAACGTAAACAAAATTAAATGTCAGTCAGTGTCAATAATTGACACTCGCGCGCGAGGCAATATCGAATTTTGGCACTGTTTGACTGTATATAATTAGAAAAATAGCTTGTTTGCATGTTATTTGGCGGTAACAATGGAACAATACAGTGTGTCGTACATAAAAAACTGTGAAAAGACTTTAGAAGTGCGTCTCGAACTAAAATCAAAGGGGCGACCGCGTCCTGAAATAACGCTAACACAAACGTGTAGTACAAAATCTAAAACTTATACACGTGTTTTCAAACCTGAGCAGTATACCAAAACACCGTGGTTATGTGGGTGTGAAGAAACGAACAAATTGTTTTGTTTTCCATGTCTTGTGTTTGGAGCCGGCGCGGGCGGTGGTGGAGACTGTATGGACAGAAACTGGTGTTCAAGATTTAGCGCATCTTTCAATTAAAGTGAAAAAACATTCGCAATCTCGATTTCATATGTTAAATAAAGTGCAATTGGCATCTATCGGGCGACAAGATATTCGAAAGGCGCTCGATTCTGCTTATCGAAAATCTATTCGAGAGTTCAATGAGCGTGTTGATGAAAATCGATATATTTTACGTCGCTTAATAGATTGCATGGTATTCTGTGGTGCATTCCAAATTGCATTACGGGGACACGATGAATCTACGGAATCTCTGAATCCCGGAATATATAGAGGCTTGGTTGATTTTGTGTCAGAGATCGATTTGGCCATGAAGCAGCACTTATCAAGCAGTTCTGTTTTTAAAGGTACGTCTAAATCAATTCAAAACGATATTTTGGATGCTATTTATGAAGTTTGCAGATGTGAAATACAGATACAAATAAAAAATGCAGATTTTGTTGCAATTCAGGCAGACGAATCAACTGATTGTTCTACTATTCAACAGCTGGTGTTTATTATAAGGTATATATATACATGATGGTAAAATTTACGAACGATTTTTGAAATTTTTACAACCTAAGGGTTATACATCAGAAGTAATAGCGGCTGAAATCATGAAAGAGCTTGATTCTTTAAATATTGATAAAAAAAAAATAATTGGACAGAGCTACGACGGAGCTGCCGTCCATGAGTGGAAGTACAAATGGCGTCCAAAAGATTATTAGAAATATCTACCCATATGCTTATTATGTACATTGTTACGCGCATCAACTCAATTTAATTTTAGAAAAATGTGCATCGATTAACGACACAGTACGAAGCTTCTTTTGCAATTTGCATGCATTTCCATCGTTTTTCACGCGATCGCCGAAAAGATCCGAATTTTTAAAAGAAATCGTCCACAAAAGAATACCTGCCGCTCCACAGACAAGATGGAATTATAATACACGTACAGTAAAAGTTTTATACGATAACTTAGAGCCCCTGAAAGAGTGTATGCAAGCAATAATGGACAGTCGTAACAGTGACCCAAAAACATTTAATCAAGCTCAAATGCTCCTTTCATATTTAAATGAAGACAATTTTTTATATTGGCTAAACTTTTTCGCGACGCTCATGCCCCACTGTGAAATGCTGTTCAAGTGTTTGCAGTCTCGATCCCTTGACTCAATTAAAATTATGAAAGAAGTCACTAAATTTGAAAAGGTCGTCAATGAATTACGTGATGCTGTTCCACCGCCTTCGCCTAAGAAAAAACGTCGGCCTGATAACGTGAATCAATCAGCTATGAGAAAAGAAGTGTGTGACATATTACGAATGCAGATAAAAGACAGATTTGTTCATACAGACCATTTATTGGCGTGCAAATTGTTTTACACTGACAAATTTTTAGACTACAATAAGAGTTTTCTGGATGATGATTTTAAGAAAGTGGTAAACACGTATGATTTCCTGGAAAAAACTAAACTGAAAAATGAGCTATTAGTCATTTATAGCAGAGAAGATTTTCACAACGCTGACGGCGCCGTTGCTTTACTTCAACATTTTATGGAATTTGCATTAGAATCCGTATTTGCTGAAAGCATGAAACTGCTAAAAATTATTTGTACCATTCCTATGACGTCAGTAGAAAGTGAGCGCTGTTTTTCGACGTTAAATAAAGTCAAAACGTTTTCACGCAATACTATGGCACAAGATCGTCTGAATGCATTGTGTATGATAAGCATAGAAAAACGCTTAATTAATTCCATCTCAGACTTTCACAAGAAAGTGATAGATGTTTTCGCTGGACAAAAAGACCGGCGAATGGATTTTATTTACAAATAAATGTAAGTAATTATATCCTGTTTTTTTTATTGCACACCCATAAAAAATATTCACGAGCCGCCTCTGCTACGAAGTAACAGCAGCAGTTTGCCACCTACCCGCAGAACAACCGATGACGATTGACAGCACTTCAATCTATCCTGGACAATGGCGGTTGCAACATCGCCGTCGGGTGATACAAACTTCTTGCGGTAAATTCGTTTTCATCCAATATATAATATCAAACAACCGCGACAGTCTTCTACTTTATATAACCTTCGCAACATTCGCAACTCTCCAAAGTAAATAAAAAACATTCGCAAAATACAATCAATAATTTATTTTAAATATCTTCCTCACAGTGTCCGACATCTGTATATCAATTATTGTTAATATAAACTATGTTTTTTTGTCAACTTAAACATTAGAAACGTATCCGCGTGTGAGACGCATACTCGTCGTCGCCTGTTTGCACGCAGCCAAAAATATACAACCTAGAATATTCTCAATACGATAAAAATGAGAAAATATGCTTATACAACTACAAAGATCAGACGATGCGATTTTTCTGCTTATTGACAAAAGTGTGTGGAACTGAATGTTGAAGGGAGTATGTCGGAATATAGTGGCTTTTTAAACTTTTAGATGGAAAACTGCAGCAGAACAGAGGAGATAGTCGCTTTGCCGAGTGCTGTGACATGAACTTAAAATGAATAATAAAGTAACGAAGGTCTGCTTCTCATGAATCAGCCGTTTAAAATTATTCCACTAGGCCAACATTTCTTACTAAGGGTACGCGAACCCCACGGGGTTTACCAGTTGATCTTAAGGGGTTTTCGACAAGATACACGACTGGTTGGCTCGCGCGCGAATATGATTTGACACATTTATCAAAACAAAATAATCATTTCCACTCATTTCGGGCAACCAGCAATAAATGAATGGCGTAAAATATCCAGATACTCAAACATTATTCATACAAATCGGAAACTGTGAAAAGTCTACATTGCGTTACTTCTGCTGATAGTTCAATTTTAAACGAAACTTCCGCGGAAACGGGCGAACCAGAAGAAAACATAATTGGCATGCGCACCGGAAGGACAATTAGTGACTAAACAGTATCAAGAGTTCTCTGCCAACTTCGAAATGCAGTTCGGCAAAAGAGACAAGACCTCTTGGACAGCGAAAACCTGGCAGTTTTATCATGACAATGCTCCATCTGATTCATCGCACCTGATTCAGACGTTCTTGGCGAAACATGGAATTCTAGTCGTTTTCCAGCCTCCATACTCTCCAGACATTCTTGTGACTTCTGGTTGTTTCCAAAATTGAAAACACCATTGAGAATAGATAATGCAGAATGCAACGGATTCTCACACTATTCCAAAAGAAGCCTTTCAGAAGTGTTTTCGCCAGCGGAAGGAACGGTGGGCGGGAGGAAGTGTTTGGAGGCGCAAGGGCCCTACTTTGAAGGGGATTAGAGTCCCAATCAGGGCCAGATTTAGACTTGATAAGGCCCTAAGCTATTTGAGATATGAGGCCGACGATTGCTCACTCGGACAATTTTTTTGGGGGCCCCCAAGAGAGGGGGCCCTAAGCTATAGCTCGTGTAGCTTATACGGAAATCCTGGCAATGGTCCAAATCCCGTTATGTAAGTAATATATTTTTCCCGTCTAAATAACGGATACTTTTTAGACAGATCCTGCGATCAGTTTACTCGCAGAACTCACGATAGATGGAAGCTGCACGCATAGGTCATAGCACTTATATAAGGCCATTATTGTCACTTTTCTTACAGCCAAAGTCGGCACAGGACGCCTTGTATTATATGCTCTACTGACAAAATTTCTATTTCACAAGAGGTTGTGAAACAGAAATGTGACCACAGTTACAGAGGTATAACTGGGTTCACCGTTTTTTTTCCACATAACAATAATTGGCTTTAAATTGTATTTCCCAAGTTTAAAAATGCAAATATATTCCGACACACTAGACATAAATACTAAACAAATATAACTGTAACAATCCAAAGAAAATCAATGACTCATCTATAAATGACAAGGATTAAAATCTATAATATTTTGCTCATAAAATACATGACGTTTATATGAAAAAAATAAGTTATAATGTAGAAATACTCGCGATTTGACTTAAAAAAGAAAATGTTCGAGGCAGTCGTTATTCGTGTTAAGAAACATCGGATATTTGATAACTATTACTAAAATGGGATTCATGTTCAGTGATTGGTTGGGGAATAGGCGGCTCTCAAACAAAATAGCATGTTTTCTTACACACGGATTGTGAGAAACCAGCCGGCGAGAAAGGGTTGCGGGTATCATCATCATCATCATGCATTTTGATGAACTAGCAAAACACCCAACCAGTCAGACAATATATGCACGGTCAATATATGCTTTTATCACACAATTCAGATTTTTCAGGTAAATAAAAATCATATGAAATATTTCAATACATGCATACATCTATATTAGGTATATACATACACAAAGAAATATCCTTAAATTCGCAGCTATAATCATAATAATAATAATAATCATATCAATATCACTAAGAAGAATGTTCACAATAGATGAAACAAAAAGTAGTTGAGGTGTTCTGAATTGATCATGGTCGGGAATTCGGATGTTTAGTGGGAAATCGTTAACGATCAAACGGTCGTGCGGCGACGGAGCAATGTCGGTCTTTTTCCATCCCTATATAAAAGTCTCATCATGCTCTTCACTCATTGCCCTTATCAAACAACATGACGCAAGGACATAAAGAACAGCACAATATCCATTCTTGTCACTCCAACTTCCACGCGTTGGATAAATGATACATGGGAAGATGACAATTTTCAGTAAGATTTTTTTAATATCACATTATAAAACTGATTTATTGTAATAGGTGTTCCATTAATAAATCCAGTTTAGCTAACAGATGGCGTTACTAATACATGTTTTGGTATAGACTCTATACCAACATATGTATTAGTATTGAGATGATGTTTGGAGGGTAAACATACGGCATCATCACCCACTTTGTTATTGATTTTCAGAAACATAGTTTACTTTAGCTTCAAACATGTCAAATTTTGTACCAGACAAAGAGATTTTGCGCTGTTGTTTAATAACCTTCTTTCATTTAAAGAAAACTGCTGCTGAAAGCAAACATTGTTATTGGCGATGGTAATTGGATTTATTTTGACAATCCCAAGTGCCAAAAATCATGGGTAGACTCTGGCCAGTCATCGACATCACAACCAGTTCATTCTAAGTTCAACCAGCCCATTCTAAGTTCCACTATGACATGGCTGCTGCACCCAGGGTTGGCTCGGGACATAGCATTTTAATAAAAGCTTGTTTTTAAAAATGTGTTTTTGCTATTAACTTATTTGCAAAATTGTCACGCGACCGCTTGATGTGATTCTAGTGTAATGTGGCCGTCGCTGAGTAGAGTAGAGATAAGCCTCCAGTTATACAATCTGTGCACTGTCAAACCAAACAAACGAAAAACAAACACACCGTTTCGAGCACTGCCAATTCAAAACCCTCTTACCGTAAACAAAACTTAAAAAAGAAATCGGAAATATGTAATTTTTACGTTTGATCGGGGCGCAGCCCGCGCTGTTCGAAACGAACGCTGCTCCTTTTAGCTTAAACGATACGCGAATTATGATTAATGAAAAGAATACAGAGATTTTGGTGGTGGCCATCAGCGGTGGGATCTCTTTTGCGGCGGCTCTTCCTCAGAGTCCGGGTCGTCGGAGGCGTTGTCCGCCAGTTCTGGCAGCTGAATCTGCGTCTCTGATGCTTCTGCCGGCTGTTCCGAACATGGAAAACACGATTAGAATACAAATTAAGTACAATTAACTGACTACAAATTAACATTACGGATTTGGAGCAATATTCTTTTTTAACCTGTCATTTGCGCATATTTACTAGCTACACAGTACCTGGCTAATCATTAGCCCGTCAGTGCATATCAGTGCCGGTTTACACTTTTCAATACTCCGTAACTTTTGAACAGTGCTTAAGGCACAGTATACAGACTTCACTTAGAACGAAATTGAAATCCAAGCAAACGACTTCACAAGCCCTAAGCGATCACATATGGCCGCTACTACGGGGAGGCAAATATTTAATTATTTAATTCATGGTAAATATTCAAACGGTCGAGAAATTTGACAACCCCCACCTGTGCGTAACGCCAACAAGTGTTGCCAACTTAGGCGATATGTCGCTATTTAGGCTACCTCAAATGGGTTATCGGCGACCAAAAAATACAAAAAATCGCCTGTCGCCGATTTAGGCTACACCAGTTGTTCGATTTTAATTTGTATGGCGACAACGATTTTATTTATTTCCTACATAATGTTTTTAAAATAAATAATTTCCCCTTTGTTAACCTTAAGTTGGTATGGTTTAGTTTGATATTATGTAATTGTTTTTTGCAAAGTAATGTAAGCATGTAATTGATTTTTGCAAACTTTCTGTGTAAAAGTTTAAAGTAGTTATGAAAATTTGATTGCTACCATGATTATAGGATTGGTCATATTACATTGTACATTTATGTATGGTTCGTGATACCATGTTCACAAATATAGTAGCTTTATACAAAATGGTAATCTTGGTATCTAGGTAATTTTGTTCTATTTAATCATAAAATCTAATTCCATCCAATGTTTGTTTTTTATGTACTAATCTTGGTATTTTTTTTTAAATATCTGTAATGGCCTACAATGATTTAAATTCTTTTATTTAAACCTATGGCCTGCAATTCTTTTCATTGGCAAAAAATAGCTTTTTGCAAAACGGCTTCTTTAGGCTATCTTTTCTGATGACATCGGCGACTATTCAAGCCTAGCACTTGGCAACACTGACGCCAACTGCAAGCGTTTGCTGTAACTTTCCACTTCCCTCGCATCCTATCCCCAACTCCTTGCTACTCGACAGTGCGCTTACTGTTCACTCGGTATACTGTGCTTAAGGTGTGTAATTTGAAGGTGTGTAATATTGAAAGTGTGTAAGCCTCCATTGCGTCATAACTGGATGTAGAAAAGTGTTTGCAAAATGTTTGCATTCACTTTATTTATGATTTAAGAAAGTATGACCACATTTTGGAGTACTGAAGAAGACTTCACTGGCTGACGACCCGAAAAAGGAGAGATACGGTAGTCCTGGATTTGCTCTACAGAATCTTGGAGTGGGGCCGCTCCCGGCTATCTCATAATCAGGTTCAATGCTCTATCAGCTCAAGGGCGCCTTCTGAGATCTGAATACAACCTACTGCTTTTGATCCCTGCTGACAGGAGTGAGTGATTCCTACTCGTACCATATTTATGGAGTGCAAAAAGAGACTTCGAGAGTCCTCAAGAGAAAGGAGAGTCCACAGTTCGTTATTCAGAATCTCGGAGGGGGCTGCTCCGAGCTATCTCATAAGCAGGTTCAATGCTCTATCTGAGATCTAAAGACAACCTACTCCTCTCGATCCTTGGTCACAGTAGTAATTTCTACTCACACTCCTTCTCCATACATGAAGCCCGTTTGGAATTCTTTACTCGCACATTTAAAAACAGCACCGAGTTTGTAATTGCTTTAAGCGCCGGCTCATAAATCACACTGATAAATTTCTTTCCTCCCCTCCCCTCCCCTGCAACATCATAGGTTTATTGCCTTCCATTTTTTTTTACTTGATGTTTCATTTTCTGGTGGATTTAAATGTAAGATATATTATATACGAGCTATATTTAAATGTGATTTTATTAATAGTTTAATCTTATTCTTACTGCAAAACAAGTTTTCGCATTTGATTAAGGTTAGTTGTAAGATATTGCTTTAACGAAATAAGCTTGCTGATTTGTTTCAACAAGTAAAGTATTTTATTATTATTATTGCATGCGGGGGGGGGGGGGGGGCGCGGGGGGAGTTAATAATATGGCCAGGTACTATAAAATCCATCTAGTCTTTCGCCGAGCACCCAGATGAAAATAAAAAGACTACACCAACTCGTCTTAGTGGGGTAAGTAGGTGTATCCAGCGTTGGAATGAATTTTAGTAGAGGGGCCACATACCCGCGCTGCGCAAACGACAGACTATAATAAATGCTTCAAATAAATTTACCAGAAAACGCACACTAAACTCAAAATACTTCAAAGCTAATTAAAAAAAAAACAATTTATTAAATATCCATGGCAAAAACAAATGTATGTATGTATCTATCTTCTATAATTTCTTCTACAAAATAAAATCAGTCCAGTCCAAAAAAAACATGCTTTTCATGTTATCTTAAGTTGAAATCTATTAATAAATCTTTTACCTCTGGAATAGCTGATAGTCTCAGATTGCTGTAAGTGTAAAAACCTTACTACTTTTCTTTAACCGCGCTACCTATACGAACGTACGTGATGTGGCCGGTATATTATCGTCTCCGAACACAACAACCCGTATCACGTACATTTAAGTACGCTCAAGTACAAAACTAAAAAAAAACTGACAAATTGCAAAAATCGTCCAAATACAAAAAAGAGTAATAAATAGGTCTCTTGTGCCTGTATACTAATGCCTAGTATATCGTCGTCGTTGTGCCGACCAAACCTGCTATGTGTACAACTTTTGTATACAGAATGATAGGAAAAACTGCTATGCGTCGACTGGCACATTTCTGCTATGTTCTGATGGGCCAAAATCATGCCACAGCACAACAACCAAATCTGATATCAAGCACTGGGCCAGATAAAATCTGCTATGTGTACATTTAAAACATTACAACAACAAAATTTAAATTTGACACATAGCAGGTTTGGTCGGCGCAACGACGATATTGTAAATAGTATTGTTATAAAGAAATGTAATTTAAAAAAAAAACAACGTTTTCTACCTACTTTTTGAATAATAACAAAAGAAAACTTTAAACGCGTTTTTCTCAAAACCATATTTTTCAGTTTAGCACAAGTGATAAAAAAAACTGCTTGATGGAGTTGTTATAAAAAAAAATAAAGATTATTAAATTCTATTCTATAGAAACTAAAAAAAAAAACAGAAAAAAATATTTTATATATTTTTTTTAACTAGTTACACATAGTTCTGTGGCAATTAAGCAAAACTACATAAGTCGTTTTTTTGGCCAAAATGAGTTATAATTACCATTTAACCCCTCAAATGAATGGCGATTAGCTCGGGTTGCCTACGGCAAAATGTATATAAATTTATATTTACATTTACATTTACATAGAGCGGGGTTTACTATAGAGCTATAGCATTACTATAGAGCGGATTACTATAAAGCGGCGCACATTTACATTTATATTTACATTTATATAAATGTGAGGCATCCCTTAAGGGACGCCTCACATTTGAGGGGTAAACAGCGTTTTTTTACTCTTTCATTGGGCAAAACTACATAACTCGAAGTACAATATAAAAGAAGTTCTAGCACCTACTTTCTCATTAGTTATATACTGTTGAGATGAGCAAAACTACATATGTGTAACTTATGTACTTTTTCTCAACTAATGATAGGTGGTCATAGTAGCATAAGTTAATTATCTTTTTATTGATACATATAATTATAAAATTACACATATAGTTTAAGAGAGCACACATCTTTTATTCCATGTGCCAATTTTAGTCATGTTGTATAAAAAAATAACATAGATTAACAGATTTGAAGTTGTCATAAATTTCAAAATGCTCTCCTAAGAAAATGGTATTTCTAACTTATATAGTTTTGCCTAATTGCCACAGAATTTTTATGTTAAAATCGATTTTATTTCTTTAAATCCTTGAAAAATTATAAAAATGAAAACTTTTAGCTATTTTTTAGTCAATCTACAAAATACATATTATCTTAGTTTATTTTTTTTGCTGCAGGTAAAATTACACTCGCTAATACCGGCGTAAGCAGATACCGTCATTTCTGCAGCGGTAGAAACATTTGCAATTTAATATCTCAAAAATAGTTTTTTTTGCTATTACAAAAATATTTTTATCTTTCAAATGATAATCAAACTGATATAAAAGATTCATGAATAGATTTCAACTTTGTTTTAAAAAAAATATGAAAAACATGTTTTTTAGCCTTATAAACCAGGTTCCCGGTTTAAATACAGTATGTATATATATGTCGAAAAATACAATACGGCACAATACTGAAGCAAAAAAAAAGGGGAAGACAAGTTGTACAAACTGTTATGATGGTGATATTGACGGTGGTATTTAAAATCAGTATTGCACCGTTTTATGCACAAAAAAAAAAGCATTGATACAAATCTATCAATATAATACAATATTACGAATTGCGAGAAATGTATAAACAACAAAATCAAAGCTATTGCAATCAATCAATAAAATATTTGAATAAAAATACAAAACTGATTAAAGGATGATTCATGCTACACCGGGCCGGGGCCGGGCCGGGCCCCGGCCGGGACACGGTCAGATATCTATAGTATACTTTTGTATGAAGCAATTCATGCTTGGCCGTGCTCCGGCCGTGACCGGCCGTGCCACGACCGGAGCACGGCGTCGAAATGGCGCTGGATATTGTTTTCCCGGCTCCGGTCTGCTAATCGTTCAATGGGAGAGATAGGCTTCACAAATCTTGAATTTTGTTTGGTTAAATCACGTTTTATTTTTCCAAGAAATATACTAAAGCATTCTTTAGACATCCTAAAATAACCGTAAAATTTGCTCTCATCATCTATTAATTCCTTGTAGAGCGTGGCGAATTCTCCCTCCGATTGTCGTTTTCTCCAGGCTGGATGTACACTCCATCTTCTTTTATAAGATTCAGTTCGTGTTTCCAATACTTCATCTTCAAAGGCAATTGCAATAGCTGCCAACTCAAGTTGTGAAAATTGCATTAATAATCAAGCGAAAATAGAAATTAAAAAATATTATTATCGCCAAAATAGATGGACGCAACACTAGTTAGATAAGTCCGCCATTTGTGCATAAATTGTATTTTTTATAAAACCAGCGTAATATTCATTAAGTTATGTTTTTATAGCATATTAAAGTTATTCTATTATATTCTATTAGTTATCGCGGACATGGCCGTCGGATAAATAAACTCGGAAACAGCCCGGTCACGCCCGGTGTAGCATGAATGACTACCCCGGCCGGAGCACGTTGGAAACGACTCGGCCGGGGCCCGGCCCGGCCCCGGCCCGGTGTAGCATGAATCATCCTTAAACATCACTCAACAAATTTGATTATGGTCAGATGACTCACAATTTCAAATCTACCTAAAAAAAAAACAATACTGAAAATATAAAGCTAAAGCTGAATAGGTTATCGTTACCTGAGCGTCAATACCTCTGCTGCGAGCCACAAGCTTGCAAAACAAACGACACATTTTTAAAAAAAGTATTATTATTATGTTATGTAAAAAAAATATTCTTATTCTTATTCTTATGTACGGTTTAACCCCTCAGGCCCCGATTGGCCGATATCGGCCACAACACGATTCATCGTGACGGCCTGTTTTAATTTAATTTGTTTTATTTTATTATGTTTTATTATGTTAATATGTTTCATTTTAATTATGGGTACAGTGGTTTGGCAGTAATTAATGTTTTGGTGAGACAGTGTCGAAATTCATTTTTTTTACTAATTTTTACTAAAATTTTTTGGGACAGCAACTCGTCAATAGGCCGAGGCCTGAAGGGTTAATAGGATATGCAGGACTATTCTCCTCTTATAAAGCAAAGTTAAATGTAAGGGATATGTATGTGGTCATGGTCGACCACTCTATTGCTTTGTACTTCTGCAGATTATTTCAATGAATATTTAGGGAGGTGTTGTAATATTTTCTACATATTGATTATATAGATTATTAGATTGCTCAATGCCATACTACATTTTGAAAGATAGGATGTTACTATGAAACTCAATGTGTAGATAGCACTCATAGTTCCAAACATTGATTAATCTTCTCTCATGTTTAGTAGCTCAATAGATGGCATTCTAAACTCTATGGTATCCTATGTCAAAATACGAGGGGGGAACCAAAAGTAATGGGAATTGGGCTGCGGTGGGGAGGGAGAGTGGGGGAACCCATTGTTCGACCAGGTGTCCGTTACAGTCACGCCACCTGAGTCAGTGTGCAAAGTTGTGTCGCTGTGAGTACATCGGTTCGCCTGAGAGTTTTTTTAGGCAGATTGTCGAGAGCAATGCTGTGAAATTTTGCTTCCTGTTTGGGGAAACCAGCGCGGAAACTATTGTAATGCTTAAGACTGCTAATGGGGATGCTGCCCTAAGTAAAACCAGAATCTACGAGTGGTTTTCACATTTTGAAAATGGTGAAATGTCAATTGATGACCAACCCCGTTCAGGACGCCCTTTAACGGCAAGAACTGACGGAAACGTCAACAAAATCAATGCCCTCGTTCGCGAAGACCGTCGCCAAACCATTGATCTTGTGAGATGTCTGGAATATCATGGAGTTCAATTCAGATGATTTTATCCGAAGATTTGGAAGACATGAGAAGGGTTGCAGCCAAATTTGTCCCTAGCATTCTCACAGACGAGCAAAGGGAGCGTCGACTTCAGGTATGTTTTGAGCTTCAAAATCAGGTCAAAGAGTAGCCTGATTTTTTTCTAAGGTTATTACTGCTGATGAATCAAGGTGCTAAGGATACGACTCCGAAACATAGAAGCAATCAAGCCAGTGGAAGACAAGTGGCTTTCGTCGTCGCAAAAAAAGCTAGCCAAGTGAAGTCAGACATCAAGACAATGTTTATTTATTTCTTCGATTGCAGAGGTCTTGTGCACGCGGAGTTTGTTCCCCGGGTCAAACTGTCAACCAGGAGTTCTACTTAAAGGTTTTGAAAAGATTGATTGGGAGTATCCGGAAGAAAAGGAGAGGAAGAACGGGCTAGTCCCAGTTGGTGACAGAATCAAATAATCAAAAGGTTAAGGTTTTGTCATTCGGTTCCTGTTATTTTTGTAAGCAAATCAATGTTTTATAGTAATTAATTCTTAAATA
Organism: Micropterix aruncella; assembly: GCA_944548615.1. Taxonomy (NCBI): domain Eukaryota; kingdom Metazoa; phylum Arthropoda; class Insecta; order Lepidoptera; family Micropterigidae; genus Micropterix; species Micropterix aruncella. The sequence continues at coordinate 2,857,693 of OX155967.1, read as the reverse complement.
AATAAATAAATAAATAATGTTGTTTATTTTTTGTATTGTTTGATATTGATATGATATTGGATGGTCTACTAAATGACAACATTGGGAGTTAATTTAAGAGAATGAAGCTAAAGGACCATAATAGCAAATCAAGCCACTATAATACCTAATATAGAATACCAGGGTCGATCAATAAGTACCAATGATTCAAGACAAGTGGCGTTGCTGAGGGAAGTTGGAATTACCACTATCTGCCAAATGACGCCATACTAAATGTCAGTGATTAATAGTTATGTGTTTCTCGATAAAATGGAAAAAGAGCAATAGCGATCGGTAATTCGCTTTTTATTTTTGGAAGGAAAATCATGCAAAAAAAAAAAATACTAATTTGGATGCTGTCTATCCCTTCACTATATGACAACCGTGAGATATTTTGATTAAACGGATTTAAACATGGTCGTACATCTGTTTTTGACGAGGAGCGGTCAGGCCGTAGAGCAGATGTGAAAAGGTCCATGACATTATTCTCGCTGATCACCGAATTAAAGTGCGCAAAGTAGCGGATACCTTAGGTATGTCATACCAAAAGGCAATCAATAATTTATATGGTAAGTTAAGTACGAGAAAGGTGTCGGACCGATAGTCGCCGCGATTGCTCACGGTGGACAACAAGCCAATATGACTGTCATTGTCGAAGCAGTGTACGGACCTTTTAGAGCAAAATTTGCAGAGTTTTTGCAATGAGTCATCACCGTTGATGAAACCTGGATACATTAATTTACGACAGAGACCAAGCGACAGTCGAAACAATGAATTTATCCTGGTGAATCTGCTCCGAAGAAGGCAAAGACAGTCCCATTGCCCGGAAAGATCATGACTACCATTTTGTGACATTCAAAGAGAATAATCCTCATGGACTTCTTGCAGAAAGGAAGAACGATCATGGGGAAGTACTACAGTGAATTATTGGAACGATTCGATAAGAAATCGAAGGAGACATAAGGAAAAGGTGCTGTTTCACCTTGATGAAGCACCAGCACATTCATTCAGAATTATGGCAGCCAAATTGCATGAACTGCACTTAAGAATTGTTGCTGCATCCACCGTACTTGCCCGACTTGGCTCCCTGTGCCATCATTTTGTTCCCCAACATGAAAACATGGCTTGGGGGAAAAGAAATCAGCTGAAACAAGTAAATAAAATACAAACGGAGCTGCCATGGAATTCACCGACCGAAAATCGGGCCCATCATATATAATTATTACACTTCTGGGAGGTGAACGGTGGATTCCGGACTAACGACCGGCTGTGGTAGGTTTAGGATAGCTGTCTTGCAACATGTGAGCGTTCACCTTACCACCCATTCACTCCCCCCTTTCGAAGCCATAGAATTTGAGATGCGGAAATCGCGGTTTTAGATAATTTTTCTAGAAAGGAGTAGATTATTTTCCTGGAGAGACCAAGATCTTTAAAAAGGTGAAACAGAGGTTTAGCTGGCAGGCCACGAGCGCCTACTTTCACCGGGTGAAGATGAACAGTGAAGCCGTTCCGGGTGACGGCATTTGCGAGATCATGGTATTTATTTAATTTGTACTCGTGGTCTTTTGGGATATTTGATTCCCATGGAACAGTTAATTCTACTATAAGGACCATCTTCCGAGATACAGAGTAAAGAGTTATATCTGAACGCAGGCCTGTGCATCCGAGACTTTCAGGGAATTTACACTGCTTATAGACCGAATCGACCTCCATAATCCAATCTGAAGCTTTCTCGATTATTGAGAAAGGTTTTGCAGTGAGACGTTTTTTGCCTTTAGAGCCAACCCGCACAAACTGTATTGGGGGTTTGGAGGATACTGTGGAACCCTCGTTGGCACGAGTCATTGAGAGGCTAAGTACCTCGCGAATAACAGCAAGGACTTTGTCGTGGCGATAAGTGTACCGCCCTTGATCCAAGGCCACCTTGCAGCCAGCTAGAATATGTCTAGCTGTGCAAGGGGTGTTGCTACAAAGGGGACATGAACTATCCTCGGCATAGCTCCAACGAGCGAGGTTACTGGGGTCTGGAAGTGTATGCTGAAAGGCATTTAAATAAAATTTCAGCATCTCTGGCGTCCAGTCATACAACATTACTTTCCAGTGCCGAGACAGAAGCGTATTAGGAAGAATTTGTAGAATCGTATTTTTTGGACGTGTTAAAGAAATGACAGGAACGTTGGTAAAATTGTATCGACCTAATAGGAGATTACGTTAAATTTGTCGCGTCTTTATTCCTAACGCTGATACTTATTGATCGATCTTTGTACACCTCTCACTGCAGTCGTTCAGTGACAATGCTGTTCTTGATAAGATAAACTATTTTTGAACTGTTGGAGTCAGTTTCATTAGTAGAAGACAGTTTAATATTAGTTTAATGTAATTACCAAAACATCGTTGGATCTGGTGGGATGACGGTGATCAGGAACTTTGGTACGAATTCGTCGGGCCGCCCGGTTCATCTGCAAGGCATTCTCTTTGGTTTGTGCTGCAAACAAAAAGATAATAAAACCTGTAGTTTCCTTACTCCAAAGAGGTGGACGCAGACAGGAGCCAATCCATCCACCGTCCGGGCAGTTTTAACGACTATGGTTGTCTTTTCTGCTGAATCTTGATAATATATCAAAAGAATAAAAGGCTTTTATCCCCATCCAGTCCCCCCCCCCCCCCCCCGACAAAAGTCATTTATTAACCGGTCGGGTGCCAACAATGCCTATAGGCATTTTGCAACATTTGACAGATCCACGCATAGCCTTTCCGGCCGGCCACCATATATAAAAAAGTAAAGTTTCCAATCGTTATTTGTGTCACGCTATTTGTGAGTGTCATAGGCTATATATTAATCCGAAAAATTAAAATACTTTTTCGTGGATTTGCAAAGTAAGTCGGAGAAAAAACGGTCGAACAAAAACGTTTCTAACTAACGCTGCCTTAACGATGAGTTATATGATTAAGTTCTAGAGAAAAGTTGTAGAGCTTGGTAATGCCTACAAAAAACCTAACAGCATATGTTAAAAAATTTATATTTAAGTCATAAAAAGTAGTTTTTTATATTAAAAAAATAATTTAAATCGTTAGGTCATGTTTATTGGTCATATTATCAACAATTATGAATTCATATCAAAATAAGTAAATTTATCGTCTGAAGTGTTTATTTAAAACAAAAGACTTTTCCCTTTTACTGCATATAATTTCCCTTTTACTGCACAAATGGTTAAAGAGATAAGACACTCACAAATAAGACACTCACAAGACGACACTCACAAATAACGGTAATATAGTCAAATTGGCATGCAAATACATACATACATATTGCAGTAAAAATATAACCCTTCTTTTGGCAGTCAGGAAATAAATCATAGCACTCAGTACTAACCGAACCACACTCATAATTTCATCACAAGTAAAAAGTTTTACCGCCCAACGAAGTGGGCACGGGTCAGCTAGTATATTATATAAATGTAGAAGTCGCCTTTCATTGAATAAACTAGTCATATATTAGAGTGCATGCACTAATACCCCTATAAAAACTAATTTTTGAGGATTGAAAATGTGCCGTCCTGAGTTTCATGCCCTTGGCTGTCTTTCGAAGGGTCAACCCGTCGGGCGCCAACAATGCCTTTGGCATTTTGTGTTGTTTGACAGATCCGCGCGTAGCCCTTTCGGCCAGCCTCCATATATATTATATAAATGTATAATGTAAATATACATAACTAACACAATTAATTATTAGGTAACGAATTGTCTGCTTGCCGGGAAAGTCTCAGGGTTACACTATTTTTTTTAAACTGATCAGGTTTTTAAGTTGCCTAAGTGGCAAAGTCACACAGATCCATATTCAGGCTGCCTGCACCGAAATTTCCTATTAGACTTTCTATTCTATTTTCTATAAGACATCGTTCTTTCCATTAAATTTCTATTTGCACGTCTCGGGTCGGGAACCCTAAAAATAGAATAGAAATAAAAAAACAATACTTACCCATCTGTGCGATAGCTGTTGCGGACCCAGGTAATAGTTCGTGTTGTAACTCTGGCGGCAGGAAGACGCGCCCGTTCAGGCTGTGGTCTGGCTGCGGCGCAAAGTACATTGTCGGAATGCGCGTATCCGCGGGGAACTCCTTCATCTCATATGACGTTGTCTTGGACAGGATCAGCGATAGGGCCAAGTCACAAACCGCCCAAAGTTTCTGTACAAAAGAGTTTGAGTTGTCTGAGTCGCTCATAGTAAGTAGTTCGCATAAACGAGACCGCCGTCGTCCATTTGGTGCGCCCGGACTACTAAGGAGTTTCAAGTTTAACGCCGCGCTCACATATTTGCCGAACAAGCCGAACGTTGTCCGATAGTCAATTTGCCGTGTCATCAGAGGGGTATGGATCTGTAACGGCCCTTAAATATCGTTACATGCAATCAACAAATGCATTGATTTCCAGTGAAATGCACGACACAAATTCAGCTATTATTCTACCTCAAGCGGCGATGAATCAGCACGATGAAACAATACTTTTACTCGGAATATTTTGGATTGCATCATTTCTCGGCCTATATAAACCGGAGAAAAAGCAACCAAAGTATCATTCCTCGAGTGATCGCGACCCCCAAGACAGCGACGGCATACCTCGGTACCCCGGCTTCTTGGTTACCTTTTCCTTCCTTTCCTTATCAAGGCAAGACGCATCAGTCTGTATTCCCACAGACTCGAGCCGTGCCCGGTACGAGATACTAGGAGCACAAGTACAATCCTTATCCATACATCCTCGTAATTTCAGGCAGATAGCCAATACATTCGCGTCAATATATCCTATTCGGGAAGCGTTACAAACTGGCAATATCTAACTCTCAATAAATACCTTCTGATACACTTAAAATCGACTTTTAATACGGAGATTACCCGCAAGGTGACACCACCACCTCATACCGAATAAATTGGAGTCTAGTGAGGGGTGGTCCCTCACAGATCCCTATGGAAGCTTGTCCACGGACACAGCGAAAACACGGCACGGCGCCCCCGCCGTATGCATCGTATTTCCCCCTCGGCAAAACGTCTTTATTTACGACGAAATTTGCATCAGTGTTGTACGACAATGTATGAGAGATTGTGGCAATGGACATGTTCACGGCGGACAATTATTGCATCATTAAAGTTGTTTATAAAATGTATGCGGCCGTCTGATTATAATAAAATAGACGTATACTTTGGGTCTGACAAACTAGAAAATGTCTCCTCCACGAAATTTCTCGGATTAGAAATTGATCAAAAATTACAATGGTCCGATCACTTAAATGACCTCAGTAAAAAATTGTGCAGTGCCATATTCGCCATTAGAAAGATAAGAAGTTTATGCGGTTTTGAAGCAGCTAAATCCGTTTATTTTGCATATTTCCACTCCCTAATAACGTATGGCCTACTGTTTTGGGGAATGGCACCAAACTCAAAAAGACTTTTTTTTTCTCCAGAAAAGAGCGGTACGCAGTTTATATAGAGTCTCACCAAGAAGTTCTTGTAAGCCGCTATTTGTAGAATCAGGAATAATGACTCTATTTTCTTCTTACATCTACCAAAATATTATGTACGCTCGTAGACACCTAACAAAGTTCCGGTGAATAGTGATTTTCATCATCTCGATACGAGGAATAAATCCAATCTCCACATAAACCGACAGCGACTTAGCAAAGTGCGATACAGTTTTATTCACCAAAATATGTCCTACTATAATAAGATTCCAGAGCAAATGAAAAGCCTTGGAGAGGACCAATTTAAAAAGATAATTAGAAATAATTTGGTAATAAACCCAATTTATGATAAAACGGAGTTTGAAAATTCTGAGTTTATTTTCCATGTTGATGATTAATGAAATGTGTAAAGTTTTAAACATAATGGTATTATGATAGCTGACATTCCAATTTTCATATAATTAATTATACATGTATTCATTTTTTTTTAAATACAAAGGCATATTGCTGGATTGACAATATATATTTTTTAATTTATTATTCTAAATATAATTTGCAATTCTATTTTAATATATTATTCTCCCTGACTCTTAAATCACATTAGTATATTTAGATTATTTGTATGTAGGTAATATTGAATTTATTTTTATTTTATTTATTTATTTAGGTACATATGATTAGGTATACAGTTCATTCATAGGTCATGTAATCTTATAATAATTATATAAATTATTTAATAATTAATATAGGGAGGTTTAACACATCTTACATGACCTTTACTGCCAATAGCACATCTAACTAGGCGATAATTTGACCCGTCTCTAGATGTGCGTATTTTTATGCAATTTTAAGAAATGAAGTGTTTTTTTTTAAATAAATTATTTGGACCCACCACCTGTATATACACATAAATATACCAATTTTATAAAAAAATATAGCTATATAATAAATATAAACATTTATAGTTGTAATTTAATAAAATTTAATTAAGAAAAATAGATAAGTGATACTAAATAAATTGTCGTGCGTTGCAAAGAAGTTGATCAGATTTTAGATCAGTTAAGTAGCCATCTATTAAGGTTTGCTTTAAATATTTTTATGTTAGGATAATTTTTCATGTCTTCACTAAGGGAATTATATAATTTTGGGGCTATGTAGAATATAATAATATGTCTCTGGGCAAATGTTGTCCTGACTGACGGAATTATATAATTGATACTCGCGGACATTCTTGTGTTCAGATTGTTTTGAGTTCGGGCGTGGTCATCATATAATATTACAGCCATGACTATCACGACAGTTATGGTTTTAATAATTACATTTTTAGTGATGAATCCAAGTGTAGGAATGCCAATCTACTGGAGTAGTTGATTGTATTGTATTGTATGTACCTAGCGCGTCATACGGCAAAAAAACTGTGCAGTGGACGAGAGGTCTCGTTTTCTTCTACTTCACGAACACGCCGTACATTAAAAAAAACGTGCCAAGAGAATTCCAATTATTGCGAAAGGTTTTAATTTAGTATCGCTTGATCTTGCATAAATTATTTTAAAAAGAAGAAATGAATACTTACATAATTTACACTATCGTCCGATTCACATAGGGCATCTTTGTGATTCTTCATTCTGTCAATTAAATTCTTATAAAAACCATAGCAGTAGAAGTCATTCTTCGTAATCAGCGGCTCCAAGATAAACCATAGGCATTGTTTAATTTGCTGGAATAATCAAAACATAATCAGAAACTGCTTAAGAGAATATCGAAATTGAGAGGTAGAGAAGATCTCAGCCTGATATAAAATCGAAAACTATTGCGGTTGTTTGACATTATAAATAGGATGAAAACAAATTTGCCGCATGAAGTTTGTAGCACCCGATGTTTCGGTGATGTTGCAACTACAGTTGTCGAGGGTACACTAAAGTGCTGTCAATCGTCATCCATTATTCTGCGGGTAGGGTACTAATGCTGACATTACATTGCAGATTAACGGCCGGTGAGTCGGAGGGTGCAGCGTGTGCGAATTTTAAAAATACGCCGAGCGCACACTTTCACTGCATCTTGTGTTACGTCCCAGTCGATGGTTATTAAGAACATTTTAATAAGAGGGTTCCAAGTAGTGGCAATCTTGAACCATCTAGTGAGAATCTAATATCTCTATATCAGGCTGAGAACTTTTCTACTAGGTGGTATATGTATCTCTAAACTTTTCTATTGTCATACCTTTAATTGATCGATATTATCATATTTCACGAAGAACGGATCATGTGCCAGTACAGGGACACTAAAAACGAGCATGTAGTCGGGAAGTATGTGCGGGAGTTGTGTCATTGCTTTCTCAACTGAAAACGAAATAAAAAATGATTGGCATATTTGCAGTTTTTTATTGCATTTCATTTATTTTAAGTTACTGAGTAACATTAAAGAGTGACGCTTTGAGCGTAGCCAACGAAATTACGCTTGCATAATTACTTTTGGACAGACATTACATTTAAATTGCAAAGAAACTCCAGGCTACTAGCATTCAAAATGACGCCCATTACACAGTATACCAGACAGTAGCTTCTCTAGGAACAATATTGAAATCAAAGCGTAATGGCTCGCATCAAATCGTAATGGCTTGGATATGGCTGCCAGATGTCTCTCTACTCGGCCCACGCAGATATACAATGTTCGAAAAGGTCGCCAGCCTTTACCTGCGAGTAATGCTAACCAAAGGCATTCGTCGGGACGTACCCCTCTGCCCACATTCCTCGCACCCTCTTCCCGCAATGCCCTGTAGCTCGAGAGTAAAGCTACTGGTTGGTATACTGTGTCCATTTTAAAAGACTGGTTAGATATGGGTCGATAAACTCGGCGAGGAAGGACTTTGAATTTTAGTAACTGGTGTTGTTAAATAAAATAGTACATAGATATTTTATTTATTATTATAATTTTGATAACTTTATAACTGTATTAATATACATCACATATTTGCTCTACTAATTTTAATAACGAAATATTTTATACTTATAATATTTATCCCATTTACAATAATATAACTGCCCAATATCGCAGCAACTTTCTATATGGGCCCAACAGACAAACACTACAAAAAATATCACCTTAATATAGTGCTCTGACGTGAAGTGCTAGTGAAGTGATAAAATCCCGTTAAAGCCATACTCTTTAGTATATTTCCATTGTTCGAAATTCTGTCTTCTTCCATGGTTCTAAATTAATCGCTGAAAGTCTCGGATGCACAGCCCTGCGTCCAGATATAACTCTTTACTCTCTATCTCGGAAGATGACCCTTATCGTAGAATTAACTGTTCCATGGGAATCAAATATTCCAAAAGACCACGAGTACAAATTAAATAAATACCATGATGTCGCAAATGCCGTCACCCGGAACGGCTTCACTGTTCACCTTCACGCGGTGGAAGTTGGCCCTCGTGGCCTGCCAGCTAAATCTCTGTTTCACCTTTTTAAAGATCTTGGTCTCTCCGGGAAAATAATCAACTCTTTCCTAGAAAAAATATCTAAAACCGCGATTTCCGCATCTCAAATTCTATGGCTTCAAAGGGGGAGTGAATGGGTGGCTTACCACCCATTCGAATGGGTGAACGCTCACATGTGGCAAGACAGCTGTCCTAAACCTACCACAGCCGGTCGTTAGTGCGGAATCCACTGCTCACCCCCTAGAAGTGTAATAACACTATATGATGGGCCCGACTTCGGTCGGTGAATTCCATGGCAGCTCCGTTTGTATTTTATTTATTTTTTTGTATTTTATTTATGTACGAGTAACTCATTATAGGTAAATTAATTATGTAAAATAATGGATAAATAAATAAATAATGAATGTCAAGCTGCTGTTGTCTCCTTACCTACTGTTCCAACGGATATCGATCTCACATAGTCCCTACGCCGCCCCACATCGGTGACCATGAAACTGCGGATTATACTCCTGATTCTCCGGTCCTTTTCGCGGCCGGCCAGCACGTAGAATCCCATAAAGTCCAAGGGCAAGCATTTGTTAGGGATGCCTTTACTCAGACCTTTATGCAACTTCGTTGCAAACTGTTCTCGTACTTGTGGCACTTCGTCCTAAAGTAAATAATGAGAAAATTAAGTAACTTTCCTTTTTTGAAGGCAGATTAATGATAAAGGCTCTCACGGCCCGGTGGCATAGTGGTTAGGTCACCTGATGTTACATTGTAAGGTTTCGAGTTTGATTCGCGGATGGGCCACCATTTTCCATTGGGATAAAATTAACGGAATTGCGTTTCAATTTTGTCGATTGAATGCAAAAACAAGACACACTTACACACATATCGCATGCACACATACATATAAAAAATCATAGTAGGGTTGGTTGTAAGAGATTCTCATATTATTATGATAATAAAACCACTAATTTTGAAATTTCACAATAAAGAGAAAAAACAAAGAACTAACGGAATAGAAACAAAGAAAGAATTAACCCTTGGAGTAAATGGGTATTTTCATGGATGCATCTGTCTCTTTTGCAGGATTTTCGGCGACATCGACCTTAAAGTACTATAACTACGAAACTACTACACCAATCATAAAAAGAACAACTGCACAATGATTGCATTGAAATTTCGAATATAGAATATTGAAATATCATTTTGTAAAACAATTAGATAATTATGAATAAATATGAGAACGTCAAAGAAGTGAAAAAAACGCGGAACCAGATCTGGTCGTATCATACTCAACGGATAATTGTTTCAGAACCAGATTTGGTCGTATCATACTCAAGGGGTTAACAAGGCAAAAAGCACCCAAAATGACCTAAATATAGAGAGGTACACTATTTTTTTTCTATCCATACCACACAAATATCATTTTAGCTTATAACAGTGGTTTTGTGTTTGTGTGATGTGATGTTTGTGTGTCTCAAATTCTATTAGATTATAGAACAGATAGTTAATAAACATCCCTTGATAATAAACATCCATTATCATGTAAATGGGTACAATGTTCGAAAAGTCATGGCCCTCGAATTTTGTCAGATCGTACAAGAGATGGGTGGGTGGCATAGTGGTTAAGTCGCCTGATCTTACATTGTAAGGTCCCGGGTTTGATTCCTGGCTGGGTCACCATTTTCCGTTGGGGTAAAATTAACGGAATTGCATTTTCAATTCTGTCAATCGAACGCGATAACAAGACACACACTTACACACATGTTACATGACCACATACATATAAACACGTCATAGTAGGGTTGATATAAACACGTCATATGTGGGCTGGCAGCTTAGAAGGAGGACGAGACTATTGTGGAGGCGATAGTGGTGGACCTCTGCAAGTGACGATAGCTGACAACCAATGCCTCTTCAACATAATCGCCGTTACCAGTATTGGAAAGAGCTCTTGCGGAAGTGCCAAGGGACCTGGCATATACACTGCCGTGAAGAGTCATGTGAAATAAATGGCGTTTTAGGAGTATGTCTACCGCCGGAAAATTGTCCAAAAACTGACGGGGATTTGCCAAAAGGGAAACTGTCACAATTTTGTATAATGTCGGAACAAGAGACTGTATGCTGTATTCAACACAGCCCCATGAGCAACAACACAAGATCATCAGAAAACCAGGATAAATCCAATAATGCATCTTCTACATCACCACCTACTACAACAACTACCAATAAGTCACCGGTCATCTCTACAATAGCTCCAGAAAAACCTCAAACATCACCACAAGCCATAACTACCAATTTCATAAATGACAGTGTGGAAAAACGAACTAAATCTGAAAAAAAAATATAGCTCTGCAATATTAAGTACAAATTTAACAACGACAGCCATTGCTGTGTTGTCGATTAATTAATTTATTTTATTTTATCTGCATCCAAACTTTTCTCTGGTCGTAACGATCTCCGTTCCATCGGGTTCAGAAGAGGGAGGAAGAGAGAGTGCACCCGTGGTCGCGCGCCCACCTGTGCACTATAATATAGCCTGCGCACTTGACTGCTTCCGAACAGTGGACTCTGAGAAGACTAAAGAAGTCACTAGAATCTACAAAGCAGTCGCTATGGCCGAACACGGCTAGAAGGATATATATATATATATATATATAGTAGGGTTGGTTGTAAGAGATTGTCATATGACAATAAAACCACCAATTGTGATTTAACAATAAAGAGTAGAAACAAACATACAAACAAATATCTACCATAAAATCACATTCTTGTAAAATATCAATTTGATTGGAATGTCGCCAGTCGTAGACAGAAATAGACGAATAATTACTCACCACCATCAATTGCGACAGATTGTAGAATTGCTCCGCAGTGAACTGATCACCGACGCCTTTCTGTTCGCAGATCTTCAGCATCGCCTTGCCGGCGGCCAGTCTCAAATGCGCCATCTCCGCTCTCGATAACTGCCCTTGCTGCAAAATCACAAATAAATTACTTTCAAATAGCTATAAAAAACAATCAAAAGCATGCTGGAGGAAGTGAGCCGCGAAATGCCAAAAGCTACCATCCTGTATGGTAGAGAATGCCATCTAATATGCTTAAAACTATTGATATCACCAGTGTTACAATTGCATCTTATTTCAGGTCCTTGTCGTATCCTTGGACTCATATAGGGAATGCACTATATAAGCCGAGTAAGCCTGGATATATCTGCAAGAGACACATTTATTTTAGTTGTCAGTATTCCTCCATTGCTGATGCCGACTGTATCACGGAATAAAGTAAAACCTTTATCTATTGTTTTTGATAGGACTTAAAAAAGCTGAAAAATGCAGGAAAAGAGTCAATGGCACTCAGGGTTGGCAAAAACCCGGGTTTTATCAAAAAATATCTGCCCACTGGGTTATTTCGGGTTTTTTCCGGGGATTTTCGGGCTTTTTTGGGGAATTTCGGTTTTTTCAGAGTTAATGAGAATTTTAAATTAATATATTTTAATTTTACATTTCATTTTATTTTATTACCATTTTACTGCATTTTGTTCTCCCAATCCAAATCTATTTACTACTGAATAAAGTTGTAACACTACCATGAAGGGAATTCGCCCGAAAATCGTTGTTGTCAGTTGTCGGGGAGATCCCCTTTATTTTTACAACAGGATAAGAGTTAACACTAACAACCGCTAGTGGCGCTGTTTCGGCGCGAAAGTATTGAGTAGTAGTGCAAACGATTTTAGAACTAAATAGTGTATATTGAAGTGTGTATAAGGGTCTTTGTCGCTTGAAAAGTATTTTAATAGTTTTGTAATAAATCAAGTTGAGTGTTCTACCGTGTTTTTGCATCTTCTGCTGCCTATCCACGTAACAATATTATCCATAAGTTATCTTATAAATCATGCCAAAAGTAGTCGTCATTACACTTGTCCGGCCAGTTCTGCATCAACATTTGGAATGGTCTGGAGTAAATTACGGAACAGACTGGGTGTGTCACAAATACATCCTTTTATTTCTTTTTGATAAAATATAATATAAAAGCTATATCCATTCATTGATTTAATTATTATAAATTAGTATTTTTTCAAAAACCCACATTCGTCAAAAACCCTCGGGTTTTTTCAGGTGGGTTTTACCCAATTTAACCCAGTGGGTTTTTTGGGATGGGGAAAATCAACCCAACCCTGATGGCACTGTGAGGGACCACCCCTCACAAGACTCCAAATTATTCGATGTGAGGTGGTGGTGTCAACTTACGAGTTATCTCCGTATTTAAAGGCGGTTATGATGAAGCAAAAGATATTTATTGATTAAATCGATTGAATATTGCCAGTTATAACGCTTGCCGAATTAACGAGTGCCCGGATTACTTTATCGAGACGCGAGGGTTGCGCGACGGCGGCTATGTAGGAAAGTGGATAAGGATTGTATGTGTGCTCCTAGTATCTTGTACTGGGCACGGCTCGAGTCTGTGGGATTACAGACTGATGCTTCGAAACTCAGGGAAAATGAGGAAAGGAAACCAAGGAGCCGGTTCCGTTGAGCGACCTCATAAGAGGGGTACCGGATATGCCGTTGCAACCTTGGGGGGAAGGTGACCAATCGGGGACTGATAATTTGGTTGCTTTTAGGCCGGTTTATATAGGCCGTGCAATGATGCAATTTGAAATATTCTGAGTAAAAGTATTGTTTCATCGTGCTGATCCATAGCTGCACGAGTCAAAATAATAGCTGAATTGTGTCAGTGGATTTCACTGGAAATCGATGCATTTGTTGATCGTGTGTAGTGGACTTAAGGTCTGTTACAGCACTAAAGTTAAAAAGTCTTAGACAACAAAATCGACACTTTGTAGTACAGAGGCTGGATATCCACAGGGCTTGGTTCTTGGGTCTATACCTACCATAGAAAACTTACCTGTTGCCACCTATGCTGATGATATCGGCTTCTTAGCTACTGATGCTAGTCCAAAGACAGCAAGCACCAAACTTTAATGTCTATTGGAGGAAAATGACAAATGGCTTCGAAAACGGCGTATTCATGAAAGTGACTTAAAGTCTCATCACATTACAATTAGACTTCGGAGAAAAACCTGTCCACCAGTGAGGCTTGAAGATGTCGGCCCACCTCATACAGAATGTGTAAAATATCTTGGATTTTATCTAAACAGATGTCTGACCTGTAAAAGTCACATTAAACACAAGTGGGGTGACGTGAAGCTGAATACCGTAATCTGCATTAGCTCATGGGTAGAAACTCCATTCTATTATCAACAACAAACTCCTCGTCTATAACTCTGTACTTAATTAGGCCTATTTGGTTGTACGGCATTCAACTATGGGGTGTAGCAAGCAAAAGTAACATACTCTCTCTACAGCGCTTACAGAATAGTATTTTAAAGGATATTGCGAATGCTTTATGATTTACAAGAAATGATGACACTTATGATAATGTGAATGTCTCCACTAATGCCACAGAAATTGAGCGATAAAAAACCCAACAAGCTGAACGATTGGCATCCCATCCAAATATTCTCGTAGCTGGGCTGCTTAACCAATCCGATTTCTTTTACAAGTTAACGAGAAACCAAGTTCTATAGAAAGGGGAATCGAGGCCTAGTCTCTCAAACGTCATTAAAGATCACTCAACAAATTTGATTACGGTCAGATGAGCAATCTCGAATTTACCTAGAAAAAAAAACAATTTGAGATAACTCCCTCCACAACGACGCTCGGTCCCATACTGCAGCTCTAACTTGCACGAATTTAGAGAAAAGTAAATAGACTCCACTTGACCATCCTCCCTATAGCCCTTACCGGTAAGTCTGGGCTATAGAGAGGATAGTCAAGCGATTTTTATCTCTTTTGGCCGCTTAAAGAAGCACTAGGAGGATGATTCCAAGATGATGTGAGAGTAAAGGCCTTTGTGCACAATTGGCTCCTTATACAACCCTCTTAATTTCACTGTGTCATGATCTAAACCTCGTGAAAATACATTTCCAAAGTAGGAGATTACGTTGATAAACAATGTGTGTTTGGCGATTTTATAACACCATTTTTACTTGACTGCCCAACAAACAAGGAGTGTAATGTGTTCAGGGTTGATCTATGTATGTTTTCCGTTTCTTTTTTCCATCATAACTTCTATACCCTGGAACTGATTGTACCCAGTATTGTTAACCCCTCGCGTACCAGACGGCCCGAAACGTCCAGAATTGATATTTACCGTCGAACCCCAGACGGCCCGAAATGGTCAGGCGAGGCCGACCGCTAATTATGTTAGTACAACTTTGACTAATAATTATGAATAATCTTTATTGCTTTACATAACGACGTTACAAATATCTAATAGCAAATTTCAATAGGAACATAAAACAGGTCTTTTTTAGACGATCGGTGTGACAGTTTCGGAGTAATCGTTTTTTTTCTGAAACGCCATCTTTTTTTTGAGACTCGCGAATTTCTTACGGGCCGTAAGGCACACATTAAAATTCAAACCGCGGGCCGCGAGGGGTTAAAATTGTTATGTGATCCTGAGTGTCATAGGGTATCTTAAATGTTTAAATATCAAGTAAGTTGTCTAAGTGACCAAATGTCAATATTAATATAAATATATTGTGATTAGTGTCAAATGGAACGTCCGATAAATAAAAAATAAAATACAAACGGAGCTGCCATAAAATTCACTGATCAGAGTCAGGGCCCATCATAATACTATTTTTAACACTTCTGGGGGGTGAGCAGTGGATTCCGGATTAATGACCGGTTGTTGTAGGTTTAGAACAGCAGTCTTGTCGCATTCCAGTAATATAAACGTATCTATATAAATATATAAACCGCAAATATTTCTTACAAAAATTGTAATGAGAATAATTATAATACAATAGTTCACTTTCTACAATGGCAGTTGTGTTTTTTATTCTTTTTGATATATTTACTCGTTAAATCTGTAGGGCGTACGTTCGCCACGAGCGCATTGTGGGATGCAAACTCAATTCAATCGGATCTCCAGATTTTTACGTACGAGGGGGGGATTTAACGCAAGAATGGACTACCCGCTCTATACCATATTCAATTGGACTATTTCAGGGCTGTTGCCTCTCCCCGACGATTTTTAATATAGTTTTTAATATACTTCTGGAAAGCCTGAGCCAGTTTGACAGGAAGTGGGGCTACCGTTTTAAAACAGACGGCCAATACACCTCGTCGTGCCTCGCTTTTGCCGACGACCTAACTTTCATCACCAGAAGCCCCAAGCAGCTTTCCCTGCTATTACAGAAAGTGGAGCTTTTCTGCGACTGGTCAGGCTGTATAAAAGTGAAGCCCTCCAAATGTTTTTGCCTTGGACTCGCCCGCATGGGCACAAAATTTACATCCTATGACCCCAAATTGGTCTATAAGGGCTCTAATATCTCCCTTATAGACCCAAACAATCATTTCAAATTCCTCGGCAGAAAAATCACCCATCAGGGAAAAGACGTCTCGGGCGATCATGTTATAGAGCATTTCAAAAGTTGCCTGGCGAAAATAGATGCCTTGCTAATTTCTGGCCCTCGTAAGGCCTGGATCTATGACAATTATCTAACGTCACATTTGTCATGGCCCTTTCTTATTTACGATTTTACCAAAACCCAACTGTCCCGTCTAGATGCACTGGTGACAGCTAGTTTAAAATCCTGGCTGTCCTTAGCCAAACCAGCTGACCCCTCGACTCTCTTCAGGTCCAAACAAAATTTTGGGCTAGCGCTTAAACTGCCCTCTCTGCTCTACGCCAACTCCAGAATAACCAAAAATTCGATTCTGTGCAATTCCAAAGATCCGGCAATACCGAAGCACATAATAAGTGGCTGTAGTGATTCAAATGAACTACAAGCCCGCGTAGACTTCCACAAAAGGTTCCTTACTGGAATCAGCCAGAATGGCACTGGTCTGGGGTATGGCAGTACAACCACGAGCGACGTGGACTTGAAGAAGTCTCTTTTGCGGGGAGATTACGACAGCAAGAGTATGGCTCATGCTATTGGCCTTCAATGCCAGAATGACTGGACAACAATTGGTGACTTTTGCATTCCGCCTCCAATGCACTGGAAGGTAATGCTCTATGACTGGACGCCAGAGATGCTGAAATTTTATTTGAATGCCTTTCAGCATACACTTCCAGACCCCAGTAACCTCGCTCGTTGGAGCTTTGCCGAGGATAGTTCTTGTCCCCTCTGTAGCAATACCCCTTGCACAGCTAGACACATTCTAGCTGGCTGCAAGGTGGCCTTAGATCAAGGACGGTACACTTACCGCCATGACAAAGTTCTCGCTGTTATTCGCGAGGTAATTAGTCTCTCAGTGGCTCGTGCCAACAAGGGTTTGACAGTATCCTCCAAACCCCCAATACAGTTTGTGCGGGATGGCTCTAAAGGCAAAAAACATTTAACTACAAAACATTTCTCAATAATCGAGAAAGCTACAGATTGGACTCTGGAGGTTGATTCGGTCTCTAAGCAGTATAAATTCCCTGAAAGTCTCGGATGCACAGCCCTCCGTCCAGATATAACTCTTTACTCTCTATCTCGGAAGGTGGCTCTTATTGTAGAATTAACTGTTCCATGGGAATCAAATATCCCAAAAGACCACGAGTACAAATTAAATAAATACCATGATCTTGCAAATGCCGTAACCCGGAACGGCTTCACTGTTCACCTTCACGCGGTGGAAGTTGGCGCTCGTGGCCTGCCAGCTAAATCTCTATTTCACCTCTTTAAAGATCTTGGCCTTTCCAGAAAAATAATCAACTCTTTCTTAGAAAAATTATCTAAAACTGCGATTTGCGCATCTCAAATTCTATGGCTTCGAAGGGGGAGTGAATGGGTGGCAAGGTGAACGCTCACATGTGGCAAGACAGCTGTCCTAAACCTACCACAGCCGGTTCGTAAGTCCGGAATCCACTGCTCACCCCCCAGAAGTGTAAAAAATAGTATTATGATGGGCCCGACTCCGGTCGGTGAATTCCATGGCAGCTCCGTTTGTATTTATATTTATTGTACTTGCGAGTCGTATTTCTCTAACGCTACATACTTATTTTTTAAGTAGTTTTGCTGGACCGCAACGCACACGGTAGTTCGATCGGCGAAGAGTCGGATTCCATCGGAGAAGAAGGTTTTCTCGCACCCGTCGAACCGCTCCCGAATGGCATCCTCGACTTTATCGTCGTCGCCTTAGTGCAAACCGCGCGAGCGTTTCTTCAGTCGTAGAAAGGGGAAAAAGTGAGTCGGCGTCGGGTACGGCGAATACGGTGGGTGGGGATTTTCCTGTCACTTATGTTTAAGCTCGTACGTTTCATAATATGCGGTAGTAACGATTTAGCATTATGTAATAGTTGACGAAATTGCACCGCGACGCGCGGCAATAGGCACAGTAACCCTAGGCACGAGCGCGTAATTAAGTACGATTTGTAAATTTAGGATAGCAACCGACCTGGAGCAGATCCCCCTTGTGCATGATGAAGGCGTTGAGCATGCGGAAGGTCTTCTGCGCCGACAGCTCGTCCTGCTTCAGCCCCAGCAGCCAGCGCGCCATGGCCTTCATGCCCTGGATGCGGCAGCGCGTCTCCTCGGGCAGCTCGCTCTCGGGCAGCCAGGCCGCGCCCCCCGCGCCCCCCGCGCCCCCCGCGCCCCCCGCACGCACCGGCGCCGCACTGTCGCGGACCAGCAGGTCCTTCACGATCTGGCGAGGACAAAACAATACTTTTAACGCTGGCTCCATTTTACCGCTGCCCCGTCTGAGCCGAGTTCATTCGTCGATTGGGGAAGCGACGCTGCTCGACGTCGCTGCACATTCTCAAGCGTCCTCTCGACTACTAAGCGACGGTATATCGAGTACGCACGGCGAGCCCGCAGTTATCTGAGCCCCGATTGACCGCGTTCCGGATTAACCCGAGTCGAGAAGGCTAAGGTCGCCCCTCTGCTCCAATTTCACCGTGCAGTACTGTATTATTTTATAATTTATGCATGCACATATTGTATTACACATTTAACTGACTACGTTTAACCTTTCGGAAGCCGATCCATTCCTCGCAAAATTTTTGAAGTTTTGAAAAAATTTGTTTGTAGAAGGTGTGTGCGAGCATACTAATATATAACGGTGGCTTAATCAATGACAGGCTTTTACCGCAGAGGAAGGAGAAATAGAGCCAATAATTAAATAAATATGGATAATACAAAAAACGCCAAACGGCTTGCGTAATAGACGTATTATTTTACTATTTTTTCATTGCTTTTAAATTTAACTATACGTTTCCCCTTCATTTTAACACAGAATCCATCTTATCTGAGTTTTCGATTATCCGAGGTACCCTCAGTCCACATTACCTCATATCAGCGAGGTCCTACTGAATTTGCAAAAAATATCCAGACGGCGGAGCTTCAGGAACCTTCATCGAATATTGAAAGAGATCATAGCTCGAATACAGTGATCTTACTTCAGCGCACCTATTCTTCCAATAAACTCTAACGCGTAATCGCTCGAATGTCGAGAAAATCACACAAAAATATCTGTCCTTCCGATGCAGTTCAGTAGCATCTGAGATATTATTTAACAGATGAACTTATGGAGTGACTTAAAAAATATGCTGTCAGTTACATAGCTTACAAATACTGTGTTTTTTTCGAAAAAAAAATGTTACTATTTGCATACCTTGCTAACTACTGCAAAATGTGTATCACTTCATATCAAGAAAAGCAATCTCAAATGGGAAAAACAAATAATTGCGATCGCTAAAACAAATTAACTCCTTAATCTCTCCGATAAGTAAGGCTTTCCAACATCTGTCAATAGATCGTTTATAAAAAATCTACGAGGCATACGAGAGACCTATTCTTGATTATGGCTATCAGCTCTGGAAAAGGTGCAGAGAAGGGCAACCAAAATGCCAGTGGGCCTGAAGATATTGGGATTTCTTTTTGGTATTTTTAATTAAAAAAATAAGTTTCCTTAATTCATTGTATTGATTCACCCCACTAAAAAAAACCCCGTCCAGTAAAAACATCCTGTATAATAATATGCTTTTGCTGACTTTTTTATAGATCTCTTTAAGGCCGATACTTTTGTCATATTTTGTTTTCACAATATCAAATCGTTTCGTCAGCGCTCGCCGATAAAGCACTCACCAGCTCATTTTTCTCCGACTTGATTTACCAATATCGTGATTTTGTATTGAAAACCAATATCTATCACAATAAAATATAGCCTATAGCACTTGTCGATAATGGAACTTTCCAACAGTGAAAGAATTTTTAAAATCGCATAAGCCATCTTGGAGATTACCCCTACATACAAACTTACAAACATTACTTCTTTGTAATATTAAGATAGATTATCAACAGTCATTTTTTGCTGTTATATGCAGGTTGAATGAATCATAACAGAATTGTAACAATAATCACGTCCGTAATCGGCTATTATTTTTTCAAATTAATCAGATTTGGTATAGTAATTAGTAAATCAATAATCAATTCATCCCGAGCAAGTATGTAGCTTCATTACAAGCTAACTTTTATTTTGGGGAAATGCTGCAACCAGTAAAATAATCTATCTGTTGCAAAAGAGAGCACTGCGCAGCATGTATCAGGTAACGACTAGGACCTCATGCAAAGAATATTTCAGCAAGGCAAGGGTAATGACTATGTATTCGGCGTTCATATACCAGTGTTTAATGTATGCTAGACAGCACCTAGCAGAAACTGCAATTAATGCAGACATTCACTCGCATCATACCCGCGGTAGCTCCCTTTTATGCATACTCCGAATACGACTGGCAAAAGTACAGAAAAGCTACTTGTACCGTAGTATTAAATTCTATAATCTACTCCCTACAAAATTTAAACAGCTGGAGGACATAAAATTAAAAAAAAACATCAAAGAGATGCTGATAGGCCACCCTTTCTATAATCTGGCCGAATTTGAGGGCCATGATTTTTCAAATATTGTGCCCATTTAAATTACTTAAAAAAGTAGAGCCTTATTGTCTGATTATTTTATATGGTCATATATCTGTACTTTTAGTTTAAAATGCATAATGTAGATTTAATTTGATTATTTAACATTTTACTGACAATTTGAATATTACATTGAATAATTTTACTACGTATCTTTTCGAATTACTAACTACTTCAAATATTTTGACAATCTAGTAGTTAATTCTTGACTACCTATGTATGTTCAGTAAAGAGTAGTAACGAAACTTACTACCTAACCCAATTATTTTGACACGTCCAAGAGCGGTCGCTAGCCGCCAATTGGACACGACGAAAATGTAATGTAATGTAACAATATAACAAAGTACCTTTCTAGAGACGATATTCTTGATCTGTACTGGAAATTTGTCAGGAAGATTCTGCGCTATGTGTCCCAGGGTCACAACTGCTGTCCTGTAGTGCTCGCTCTCCGGTGAAAGGGTCGATTTTAATGTATCCAAAATTTCCGGAAAAATCGTATCGTGCTTATCCGCCATGTTTACATATATACATCTAGAAGAAATATGAAAAGGTTGATTTTATTTGAATAGTGACTATTTTAGTGACCACCAAAGGCAGCTTAAACCAATGACATACCTGACGGCATTTTTAGCCTGTTTTGGAGTTCCGACTTCAGCGTACGCTTTGCAGAGAAGAGTTAATTTGGGGAATAGTGTTGGGCAAGCTATATCTGAAAATTATAAAAAACATTAAAAACAATATTTTTGACGAAATGTACTAGAACAAGCAACGCAAAGACATAAGGCTGAGAGAGTTTGTCGAGAACTATAATTTGGCAGCCATCTTTAAATAGATGAAATATATATTATATTTAACAGAAATGTTTGATGAGCTTAATTATTTGATCATGGAAAATATAATGATTCAACAAGTGGAAATCATCAAGCTTTCGTTAAATGTTCTAATTCTAACGTTTCTAATCATTTAACAAAGTACGCAGACTTTATTATCTCACTAGGCGGCGGCGAAATTGTACTAAGATTTATTGAGATTGTCGCGAAGGTTTCTGTCGTAGAATGAAACTCGCGATCGATATTCAAATTGCAGTATGTTGTTTAATTCCAAAGTCGTGTACAAAGTGAATTGGTTACGCTTAAATCCTATCGCCTATATATACTAGTCGCCGGGCGGCGATCGCCCCTCTCCCTCTTGTCTCCGCTGTCTCCTTCATTCGGGCCGACCGCCCGATATACACACCGGCGGGGGGCATCGCTCTCCAGTCGCCCGGCGTTGGCCCCCGCGAGCTGACGTCCGCGGGCGGCGCTTGAGCTGCAATTGTGTCGTGTTCCGCACATTAGTTTTTCGCACGTTTACCGCTTTTGGACGCCACCGGCGATCCCTCCCCCGACCTACTTTGCATTAAGTAGACACCGGAAGTAAGGCTCCCGTCCGGAAAGTCGCTGGAAGCGGTCGTGTGAGCGCGCTAGTTTTTCGTGTTTTGCGTTCGTACTGCGTCGCGGCGCCCTCAGTTGAAACCTTCCCCTTCACCACCAGTCTCCGGGCTGCCGTGGCACAAGATGAAAAGCTCTCTGCTGAGAAGTCGCTGCGATGTGGTTTTCGTTGTTTGTGGTGACGTTTTTGCGTGCGAAACACGGCGGTTAGATTCGCGACGGTTTGTACTTTCTCTCTCATTTATCTCGATGTTTGCCTTTAGCTTCTCGTTGACGGCTTGATTGTGATGATTAAAATAAACGCCTCGTTGGAGGCACTTAAGACGTGTGTTGATTATTGGGCGTTCGGGGTAGATAATCCTAGTGATGGCATTGCACATCGCCATCTCCTTAATTCCGGTGTCGCCATTGCACCTCGGTGACACCACCTTCCTGCCGCTTTCGGGTGGAGTGTTCTTCCGGTCCTTTCCTGTTATAACATTTTGAGTAGGAGGGTTCTGTGTGTATTGTTGCTCCGCGACAAGATTAATAGAAATCTCAAGAATCATTTACTGACGCTATGATTGTTAAACATCCTATTTAAAGATGAAGATTATTTTACCAAATTCACGAATGTAACTAACTGGTAAAAATCTCAATTAATTATCCAACAAGTAAATATGTTAAAAACAATAAAAACACGAATGCCATGATAGAAAGTGAACTATTGAAATTATAATTATTTTTATTACGGTTTTTTATGGTATATTTATGGTATATTTGTGGTTTACATATTTATCCATATAAATAGATGTATATTTCTGGAATATACTCAATCAGACCTTTTATTTGACACTAAACAAGTTATATTATATTATTTTATTAACATTTGGACATTTAGACAACTACTTACTTGATATTTGGACAATTAAGGTACCCTATGACACTCGGGATGAAATAACGGTATTATTAGAAAATAATACTACACACTATTAAACCGGTTCAAGTGTTTAGACGTTATGGTGGAATATAGAAACGGAAAACATACATAGATGAATCCTGAACACACTACACTCATTTTTTGTTTGGTAGTCGAGTACAAATACAACTTAATACATAATGAATATTACATAAAAGTTGATGTTTAGTTGGTACATGTCTTTCGCAAGTTAGGAACCTTTCTAGCAATACAAAAGTTAAAAATTGTGTACACAGAGCTTCGTCACAGCTTATAGGTTATGGGCATGATGTCATTGCAGAGGATTCCTGTACGAATTAAGTACTGGAACCACTCGTTAAAGCCCAGAAATTGTTATTGAGGGTAAATTTGTACACCTAATCAAGGTCTCACTCTACTCAAGAACAGATCTCTCATATGCCTTGTTGAGTTTGATAAAAACCTCTACTGACAGATGTTGGAAACCCTTCCTTATTACATAGAGAGTAGAATTGGCTCTTTTAACAATTGCAATTAGGTGTTTCTCGCATTTAAGATCATCAGTAATTGTTATTCCAAGATCTTTTTGTTGCTTGAATGCTTCTAATTGAGTGTGTAATGTAAATGGATTAACTAATTATGCTCATGTAAATAATTACAATGTATATCTGGGCACTGGTAACTTACTACCCCAATGCAAATAAATTAATCTATACTAATATTGTAAAGAGGTAAAGTTTGTGAGGTTGTAGGAAGTAATCTCTGGATCTACAGAAGCGATTTGGAAAATTTGTTTACGAATAGAAAGTTATGTTATTTGTGAGTGTCATAGGCTATATATTAATCGGAAAAAATAAAAGACTTTTTCGTGGTAGTCAGATTTGCAAAGTCGGAGAAAAAACGGTCGAACGAAAACGTTTCTAACTAACGCTGCCTTAACGATAAGAGATATACAATTAAGTTCTAGAGAAAAGTTGTAGAGCTTGGTAATGCCTACAAAAAAGTCAGCGACAGCGTAAGTCTAAATTTTATATTTAAGTCACAAAAAGTAGTTTTTTATATTCAAAAAATAATTTAAATCGTTAGGTCATGTTTATTGGTCATATTATCAACAATTATGAATTCATATCAAAATAAGTAAATTTATCATCTCAAGTGTTTAAAACAAAAGACTTTTCCCTTTTACTGCATAAATGGTTAAAGAGATAAGACACTCACAAATAAGACACTCACATGAAGACACAAATAACGGTAATATAGTCAAATTGGCATGCAAATACATACATATGCAGTAAAAATATAACCCTTCTTTTGGCAGTCAGGAAATAAATCATAGCACTCAGTACCCATCGCGTTTTTGTGTTACAAAAGCAAGCCGTTAGGACAATTTTTGGTGTAAGCAGAGAAACACATTGCGCCCCTTTTTTTATTAAAGCTGGTATCCTTACCATGTCGTCCATGTACATATATCAGTGCCTTTTATATGCCAAAGAGAATGTTTTAAATTGCGAGCTTCACTCCACTCGGCATAGCCATAATACGCGACATAAAAACAATGTGTTATTGCCTAAAGTACGCTTGACTAAATATCAAAAAATATTTTTATATATTAGTTTTAAATTGTTCAATGCTTTGCCATCATCGACGAAAAGAATTGAGATGGCAGCATATAAAATCTGCTTGAAAAATCAGTTAGTCAAACATGCCCTTTACAAACTGGACGACTTTTATGATATTGCGTCCACAATTGCTTGATTATAAATAACCATATTATGACTATACTTTCGAACTAAGTTTTAGATTTTATTGACATTGTTTTTAATTACGCATGTTTCAGAATTTTTCTTTTTATTGTATTGATTATTGATTATTTTGTAAATTTTACTATTTTTAAGTAATCACCTCTGATTACAATTATTTTTTTTTCTTTTAATTAATCAAAGCGGTTTTATCATCCAGTAAATTATGATTGTAAAATTTGACATGTTCCTCAGTATTGTGAAATGCTTTTATGGAATGAATAAATGATGATGATGATGATGATAAGTACTAACCGAACCACACTCATAATTTCATCACAAGTAAAAAGTTTTACCGCCTAACGAAGTGAGCACGGGTCAGCTAGTTAATTAAATATTTTCTTTCAGGCAGGTCACAGTCTGTGCACAGCTGATCTGAACGAAACCAAGAATTGTGCATACTTACTTAATGGCCTAAATCTCCCAAGATATGTGAGTGCCGCTAAGACATGAGGCGCTACAGTGTCATCGTCCAGCTCCAGGAGAGCGGCTAGCCTCCTCAGCACATCAATGTGGAGGAAGTGGGAGGGGAACACAAACGATAATACCACTAGTAATTTCAGACCTTTCTCGCCGGCGGTCGTCGGGTTTAGACCAACCTGAAAACAACAAAGTAGTGTGAATCAATATTATTATGAAGGTGAATTATTCACCGTACTGTGGGAATGCGGATGAAGGGTCAACAGTCACTTCCACTCTGAATGATTTTTTTGAGCATGTCAATTCATGTAAATGTGAAACATTAATCTGTCTTTCGGCTACTGGCTACCTCATTTAAAACTTTAAAATTAATATTACGAATTTTAGAGCAACTTAAAATATGTAGATTATGATTAAACATACTGGGCCCGATCGCGTTTCTTTGTGAACTAAAACTAAAATTAGTCCAAGCGAACGAGACAGAGCAATACGCAATCGAGCCCATTATGTATTATTATGTATCTTAAAATTGTTTTTTTTTATCAATTTTGCTTTGACACTTTTTATTGATAAATAAAAATGAAATACTAACAGAGCTGCCATAGAATTAACCGACCGAAGTCGGGCCGGGCCCATCATATACCATTATTAAACTTCTGGGGGGTGAACGGTGGATTCCGGACTAACAGCTGGCTATGGTAGGTTTAGGACAGCTGTTTTCGTATTTTGTATTTTCATTTCGTTATTACGTATTTTCCTAGAGAGACCAAGATCTTTAAAAAGGTGAAGCAGAGATTTAGCTGACAGGCTACGAGAGCCAACTTCCACCGCGTGAAGGTGAACAGTGAAGCCATTCCGGGTGACGGCATTTGCAAAATCATGGCATTTATTTAATTTGTACTCGTGGTCTTTTGGTATATATTATTCCCATGGAACAGTTAATTCTACCATAAGGGCCATCTTCCGAGATAGAGAGTAAAGAGTTATATCTGGATGCAGGGCTATGCGTCCAAGACTTTCAACGAATTTACACTGCTTAGAGACCGAATCGACCTCCAGAATCCAATCTGAAGCTTTCTCGATTATTGAGAAAGGTTTTGTAGTGAAACGATTTTTGCCTTTAAAGCCATCCCGCACAAACTGTGAAGGTGAATTACTCACCGTATTGTGGGAATACGGATGAAGGATCAACATGTTTTATATAGTTTAGGTCTATTATATAGTTTAGGCCTGTCTCGTCTATGTTATAGACTTGACGGCTGCGATGATGGGTGAGTCACCGACGAGTCGGGACAAACATGTACGAATCGATCACGGTCAGATCAATCAGAGCGACAGACCAGCCAAAGGTGGACGAGAGGGGTTCTACTGTAGTATGAATTACCTGGCAGCTCTTTCAACAACACTATGGTTGACTGTAAGTGATTGCCGCATTGCGAAAAGTCTGCCATTGTGCAAAACAGCAATTTTTGTTCAATAATAAGTCATTATTATGATTAACAAATATAATACCATCGGTAGTATTTTTTAATGAAATAAATATCCTTTACGTACCTCTTCAATTGTGGGGCCTCCACGCAAACAGTCTTCCACGTAGCCGACTAGTATTAGCAGAGAATCGTGGTCTATCATCACAGAACTCACTCTTTCTAACAACATTTTTACCTGAAAAAATAAAACAAATATACCAAACAATTCAAGATATTGGCCGTATAGTAATGGCTGGACTGAGGTATTTTCTTAATCGATGACCAAGAGAAGCGACAAGAAGTGCTGGAAGACCGCAACTATTCTGGAGGGATGATATTACCCGACACCGTATTAGATCTCAATGCAGTATATTTTGGTAGCTAGGATTTTACTACAAAAAGCAACTTGTAAATGACACTCATAGTTCCGAATATGGATAAACCTTCTCCTATTTTCAATATGGTGGCATTTGTCATATGTCAGTATGGCGGCGCACTATAAACATGCCTATACGGTATCCTATCTCAAAATAAAAAAATAATATAAAAACAATATTTTTTTTAAATCACAGCTCTTTTTATATATTTTTAAATCATAGCTAATATTATTTATATAAAGATGTCATTTTTTTATTTGTTATACAGATTTTAATGCCTAATAATTACACACTTAAAATTAAGATAGACTAATAGATGGTATTCTATCTCTCTATAAAATAAAAAAAATAAAAAATTACAAACTGAGCTGCCATGGAATTCACCGACCAAAGTCGGGCCCATCTTATAGTGTTATTACACTTCTGGGGGGTGAGCAGTGGATTCCTGACTAACGACCGGCTGTGGTATTTTTTCTAGGAAAATATTTTTTCTAGGAAAGAGTTGATTATTTTTCTGGAAAGGCCAAGATCTTTAAAGAGGTGAAATAGAGGTTTAGCTGGCAGGCCACGAGCGCCAACTTCCACCGCGTGAAGGTGAACAGTAACGCCGTTCCGGGTTACGGCATTTGCAAGATCATGGTATTTATTTAATTTGTACTCGTGGTGTTTTGGAACATTTGATTCCCATGGAACAGTTAAATAAAATACAAACGGAGCTGCCATGGAATTCATCGACCAAAAATCGGGCCCATCATATATAATTATTACACTTCTGGGAGGTGAAGGGCGGATTCCGGACTAACGACCGGCGGTGGTAGGTTTAGGACAGCTGTCTTGCCACATGTGAGCGTACACCTTACCACCCATTCACTCCCCCTTCGAAGCCATAGAATTTGAAATGCAGAAATTGCGGTTTTAGATAATTTTTCTAGAAAGGAGTTGATTATTTTCCTGAAGAGACCAAGATCTTTAAAAAGGTGAAACAAAGATTTAGCTGGCAGGCCACGAGCGCCTACTTCCACCGCGTGAAGGTGAACAATGAAGCGGGCATTTGCGAGGTCTGGTATTTATTTAATTTGTACGCGTGGTCTTTAGGGATATTTGATTCCCATGGAACAGTTAATTCTACGATAAGGACCATCTTCCGAGATAGAGAGTAAAGAGTTATATCTGGACGCAGGGCTGTGCATCCGAGACTTTCAGGGAATTTATACTGCTTAGAGACCGAATCGACCTCCATAATCCAATCTGAAGCTTTCTCGATTATTGAGAAAGGTTTTGCAGTGAGATGTTTTTTGCCTTTAGAGCCAACCCGCACAAACTGTATTGGGGGTTTGGAGGATACTGTGGAACCCTTGTTGGCACGAGCTACTGAGAGGCTAAGTACCTCGCGAATAACAGCAAGGACTTTGTCGTGGCGGTAAGTGTACCGTCCTTGATCCAAGGCAACCTTGCAGCCAGCTAGAATATGTCTAGCTGTGCAAGGGGTGTTGCTACAAAGGGGACATGAACTATCCTCGGCATAGCTCTAACGAGCGAGGTTACTGGGGTCTGGAAGTGTATGCTGAAAGGCATTTAAATAAAATTTCAGCATTACTTTCCAGCATTACAACATTACTTTCCAGTGCATTGAAGGAGGAATACAATAAGGGCCACCTTCCGAGATAGAGAGTAAAGAGTTATATCTGGACGGAGGGCTGTGCATCCGAGACTTTCAGGGAATTTATACTGCTTAGAGACCGAATCAACCTCCAGAATCCAATCTGAAGCTTTCTCAATTATTGAGAAAGGTTTAGTAGTTACATGTTTTTTGCCTTTAGAGCCATCCCGCACAAACTGTATTGGGGGTTTGGTATAAAATATATGTATAAAGACCGTAATAAAAATAATTATAAATACAGTAGTTCACTGTTTGTAATGGCAGTCGTGTTTTTTATTCGTTTTAATATATTTACTTGTTTCTTACATATGTAAAACTTAATACTAGTCGCTTTGATCTATAGTACGGGCCAAAGGAACGTTCCGGTGAGGCAATAAATCATTACTACCTGCTTGTAGGGATGCGTGTCGCAACCTTTGCTGATTATCTATCAGATTATTATATTATTGAGATTGAGCAGCGAAACTTTTGTCAGGTCACTTTTCAGTTCGTGAAAAAATTACAAAATGTTATGTATAAAGCGGCGAGTCTGCATGTTAATCACCCTTCAACTTCAATAGCTCCAGGTTAGAAAATATGGTCTCCATTGCTAAACTGATTTTGGCAAGTAATGATGTTTTATCCGCGCAGCATTTTATAATATACATATGTGGGACTCATTACTAATGACTAATGACTGTTTAGAAATTAATAATGACCTATGATATGCCACGCTATGATAATCAGTTATCTATTAAGTACTCATTTAATAACTCACATCACATAATTTGGTCATTATTTAATTACTCTAATTCTAAAATAATACTTAAACCGAAAATATTAATAAATATACCAATTGGTACTATAATAAATGCAGATATATAATACTGTTTCATCGAGCAAGCGTAATTCATCGATAAGCAATATCGACGTTAGCTGCATCCTTGTTGACAGCTCGGTTTATTACCCCCATCGGAACGTTCCTTTGACCCGTACTTTAGTTAGTGGAAAAAAAAACAAATAAATGGTAACTTACAGTATTATAATAGAGATTAGTCATAATTGGGTGTCCTAATTTCTTCAAAACTGAAGCTGTATATCTCACACACATTTCGCAGCTTACGTCTGGGTTTAAAATTGTTTCCATTCCCTGGAAAGACAGAAATAGTAAAATAAGACAAGATGAAACAGGCTGTAGAAGGCACCAATAGGAATTATAATAATGAAATTGGTATGTCTAAAAAAATCGGTTGTCACCCCAAGACTTTGCCGACAAACAGCAAAGGACTTATGGAAAGATGTATATTAGAGTGGATCGCACTTGTATGGAGGAAAAAAAATATTTACCGAAACCTTCCTATGCGGAAAAATGGTCTATGATATGGAGGTTATGTGAAAAATATAAAAAAAAAAACGATTTCAAAAATTTTATACTGCCGCAAGAGGGTTGAATTTTTAGGAAAAATTTAAAGTCTTAATTTTTGTTGGATAATTGTAGACTCAAAATAATTGTTTTTCTGCAATATAAATATTAATAAATAACCAAAATGATGATTACTGAATAGTAATTAGCGAATAATATATTAATAACGTAAGTACATTGCAGGTCCCCCCTCCCGCCCTGTCGAATCAGTCCGCTAATCCTATAAAGCGGTATTACTACTTAAGACAGATACAGAGGCAAATCCAGCCAGCAATTCCACCACATCAAAAGATGGAAGCGGTACGTCTGAAATATTCTCTATGTGATACCACGTGGAAAAACCCGATCACCCGGCTGCATTACTACCTACTATCAAGGGGTTTCCCATACACATATTACGTAATCACCGAGGGGGAGGGGTTGGAGCTGAGGCTTACGCTTGATTATGCGGGGGGGGGGGGTGGGGGTGCACATCCTGATTACGTAATCAACTTTGCATATTTTTTGGTTTAAACCGGCTTGGAAATAGTACAGTGCTGCGACGAAGATACCCCTTTGCGCGATGTGCATAGCTAGTCTACAGAACCTCGAGTTGGTAGCCCTTCGAAGAGGCACATCCAAGAAAACGTTAAAAAATTCAGGGAAAAAATTAATAAAAACAGCAGAATCACGATTGCGAAACTTTCAGAAGCCACAGGTTTCTCTTGAAGTGCCTGTCAATGGATTTTTAGTGAGTTTGTTCCAAAAGTGCCCCATACAGCTTTGAGTGTTCGTCGATATTTGGCTTCGCAGAGATGGACCATCGCTCCCCACGCACCCTACTCACCCGACCTGGTCCCCTCTGACTTCCATCTGTTCCCGAGAATGAAAAGGGCCCACAAAGGGTAGAGTTTTGACGATGGTAAAAACAAATTAGCAGGTGGCACTAAAGGAGATCTCAATCGAAGAATTCCAGAGATGTTTTCCAGAGATTTATGGAAACACAGATTGGATAAGTGTGTTGCTTCAAATGGAAAGTACTGTGAATAAGACTAGCTTGGCTTTTGACATGTTAATAAAATTTGCTTTAAAAAAAAAACCTGTTACTTTTGGGTACCCCCTCGTATAAACAAGGATAAACCCTATCGTGATTGTGACACATTAAATTGCTAGTCATCCCGACAACAATTAATAATACTTGTAGGTAATAAACGAGATCTACCCCTAGAGCCCCGATTGGCCGATATCGGCCACAACACGATTCAGCGTGACGGTCGTGTTTAAATTTATTTTAATTTAATTTGTTTTATTTTATTATGTTTTATTATGTTAATATGTTTTATTTTAATTATGGGTACAGTGATGTGACAGTAATTAATGTTTTGGTGAAACAGTGTCATAATCCAATTGTTTTACTAATTTTTACTAAAATTTTTTGGGACATCAACTTGTCAATCGGCTGAGGGGTCGAGGCCTGAAGGGTTAATACCACGGAAAAACTATAGTACAAAAACACTACTAAAATATAACTGGGGGGAGGGGGGTTAAAATGCAGGGGGAGGGGGTTGGGGATGGCACGGAGCAGACAGGGGGGTTGCAAGGGAGGTTGGCAGGGGGTTGGTGGCGGGGAAGGTGGGGGTTGCAAGGGGGTTTGGCGCAGGAGGGTGCTGTCTACTTACCTGGAAAGTCTTGGGGTGACCAGACTGTTTTTTTTTCTATTTTACAAATAAAAATAAATATTGAAAGTATACGCACCAGTAGTAATTGAGTATCTTGTTTTAAGTGAGACGAGAATTTAGTCAAAAACTCCTGTGCCTTCACAGGATCTGGTAAAAATTTGTTACTTATTTGTAATATCTGAAAAAGAAAAGTGAGTTATAAGATCTATAACTTTAATGCCCGGGCCACACTGACGGGAAATGCCGTTAATTATTGCGATAATTTAGGTGTGGCTGCAGCAAAAACGCCATCATCGCCATTATAAACAGCATTTCTCATTAGTGTAATTAGCATTAGTAGGCATAAAAGGTAAACATTAGCTATAATTTAGGTGTTAATTATAACTTCAGCATTATTATTCAGTGAACTATCACGCAATATCTAACATCCGAATCTATAGTTGATGAGCATCAACTCGTGCTAAAGTAATGCTCGAGTACCTGTTTCCATTCTACAATCGAGTCAGCAATGCTCAAGGAGTGGCTCAAGCCAAGTATCCCACGGAAGATGCTTGAGCTATGCTTGGAAATATCAATTGCGTCACTCCTCTCATTCGTCGCGTTTACGGAGCATATTTGCATATTTTCTTGCCTTCTGACGTGTTTTGTATCGGCATTTGATTCTTGATTTTGTTTTTATTTGCTATTAGATTGTAAATGTTGTGGATATTTTGACAACTAGGGATTTTTTACCAATACTTTTAAGTATATTGCCAGATGAAATAGAAAAACCCGACTGCTTGAGCATTGCTTGGAGAAGGCGACCACAGGAAGCTAATAGGCTCAGTGCAGTTAGGCCATTATGACCCATGTGTTTAGAGTCGGCCCAACCACAGGTCAGGACCCATCCGGTAGCCTCCTAGCAGTAGTGCGAGTGCGGGTAGGACTCTGTGCCTGCGGGCCAGTTTCACTGGAAATCGTCCTTCAGGCGCTCCTGGACTGTTTGCGCATTGTGCGGCATCAGCCAATCAATTATGCATTTCGACTGATAATCAGGGGAGTCTGGAATCGGCTTTGTTTCCTATTGAGCGGGGGCTACGGCAACTACTCTTGAAACGACCAATCGGCTATCCGATACTGTGTGAAGAGCCGGGGAAAGGATGCCACGGTCCGCGATAGATTCGGTAGACACCGAATCACCGCGCTGCATAAGGGAGAGGACGGCGCAAGCGACCTCGAACCTCTGTAACCAGTCGGGGGGCAGGAGAAATCTGCTTATAACTGGTAGCGAGGGTCCTTGGTCTGCCCGCTGGGTTAACTTTCCGGTGCCGGGCGGCAAGGGTTGATCTCTCGGGGGCTGGTTGATGGAGATAGTGGATTGACATTGTCTAAGTCACGCTCATCCCACGGCTGAAAGAACGATCACATATCGTTATACCAGCCTGGGGTGACGGGTTTGCCCGGGTTGTAGTCGACACCGCTTAGCCCGAGCCGCGAGATTTTGCAAGCACATGTCTTTGAAAGACTATGTATAATTATAGAAATTTAGATTTACCAAAATATGGCGGCCGACCAAAATATTAATTTCTCCCAAACCGTTGTTGCACTTTAGAATTGTTGCATATTAGCACTAGAATACTACTAACTATAGAGTCCGATCGGTCCCAACGAGGCGCAACTGCTTTTACGTTTGAGTCGGATCGGTCCTTCTGAGGCTCGAGGGGTTAACTGTCTATAGAACATAATCGATACTTATGCATTAGCCAGCGCTTGAGGAATGCTCAAGCACTCGACTATAGATTTGGGTGTAATTAAACTTTAATCACAAATTTAAACTTTAATTAAATCAGTTTTACGACACAAAATTATTCATCAATAAGAATGTAACTAATAACAAAAATTACAACTACAATGTTGATAATACCAAGCATTTACAAATTGGTTAGAGATAAAACTTTTTAAATGTTTTAGCGGCTCTATTTTATAGACAAAATAATACTGTTTTCAACTAGTAGTCTATTTTTTCTCCACTAATTTTAATTTTCCAGTGCATCTGCAAAATTATACTGTTCTGTGACGACTACCATAAATTACTAACCTTAGCTGTAATTTCCTTCTGGGTAGCGGGACTCAAAGGCTTTTTATGTAATTCCACCCATTCCGCTACTTTCTGCCTCACAGCCAATTGATGCTTCTGCAGTTCGATAAAGGCCTGAGAACACATTAATACAAACGATAGATACTTCATATAGCTCATTAAAGGCCTCGCCAAACAGAATGCGTACTTAGCACGCGTCAGAGCGCTACAGCGTAACTCCTGACGCCGCGTTATAGTGCCGAGTTATGTTGTACTGTGACGATATTATACTGTCAAACAGAGCGCGGGCGCTGGCAGTACGCGGCGCTCTGAAGTCGCGCTAGAACGCTTTGACGCCGGGCGTTGTATTTGTTTACAATTTTCATTGAATGCGTCCGACGTACGCGTGAAAATACAAGCATTATGACTGAAAAACTAATAGAATATATTCGGAGGCACTCCTGCCAGTGGCGGTCTCTTCATATAAGCCGAAAAGCCCGGCTTGCCTATTCCTCGTAATTAACAATTAAATAAATGAATAACACAATTCGTAAAAAAACAATTAAATAAATTATTTTGCTAGCGCTACTACTGCTATCTAGCGCGCACAGCTCGCTCCACGCGACAAAAAATCTATTATCGACAGGGTGCGATAATTACCGACAGGGTGCGATTGCTGTCTCACTTGTACATATGGGCTTTCAATGCGGCTTTCAAAATCAGTGTTCCTCTCATTCGCACCTGTGGCAAATTACGCTAAATAATATATGTATATATACAACTTTTATATCGAGGGCTAAGCCAGGCTTGCTACGATAATTGCATTGTCGGTTTTGTGGTTAAATGTTTTTTGCCTTTAGAGCCATCCCGCACAAACTGTATTGGGAGTTTGGAGGGTAATGTCAAATTCTTGTTGGCACGAGCCACTGAGAGGCTAATTACCTCGCGAATAACAGCGAGAACTTTGTCATGGCGGTAAGTGTACCGTCCTTGATCTAAGGCCACCTTGCAACCAGTTAGGATATGTCTAGCTGTGCAAGGGATATTGCTATAAAGCGGACATGAATTATCCTCGGCACAGCTCCAACGAGCGAAGTTACTGGGGTCTGGAAGTGTATGCTGAAAGGCATTCAAATAAAATTTCAGCATCTCTGGCGTCCAGTCATAGAGCCTTACCTTCCAGTGCATTGGAGGCGGAATGCAAAAGTCCCCAATTGTTGTCCAATCATTCTGGCATTGAAGGCCAATAGCATGAGCCATACTGTTGCTGTCAAATAATAATAATAGCTTACCTTCGTAGCGTTTTCATCTATGTTCCCCATGAGATAATACAGTTTCTTCATTCGCTCGGCGGGAGGTAGCATGTACGGAACTAAAGATGTGTTGACTAAACGCTCCACCAGGAGCCTATCTTCCAGCGACGTCATGTAATAGCCATGGAGGATTTTGTCTTTGATCCACTGTACAGCTTTCTTCGTCGCCTAGTATAATTTAAAAATAGATCGGTGAATAGTGTGCAATTTTTGATAATTAACTGGATAAATAGAAATGGATACATGGATAAATAAAAATATTCAGAATCTTACCAAAGAAACTCTACCAATTAAATATAACAGATAAAGAGTATGCAACCTATCGCAAGATAAATAACAAAATTGTAGCCATGGCAAGGGAAGCTAGACGGGAATTAGAGGCAAACATTATAGATACTGGACCCAAAGCCTTTTATGGATATATTAGGAAGCAGCTCTCCTCCAGAGTGGGTGTGCCACCTGCTCTTCGTGCACACGACTACCAAGAAAGCCAACTCCCTGCTCTACATGATTAGGAAGGCATTCTCTTACATAAATGCAGAGCTATTCCTTAAACTGTATAAAACATATGTTCGCCCTTTATTGGAGTATGCTTTTCTGATTTGGAAGCCGTACTTTAGGAAGGATGTAGAAATTAAATAAATACCATGACCTCGCAAATGCCGTCACCCGGAACGGCTTCACTGTTCACCTTCACGCGGTGGAAGTAGGCGCTCGTGGCCCGCCAGCTAAATTTTTGTTTCACCTTTTTAAAGATCTTGGTCTCTCCAGGAAAATAATCAACTCCTTTCTAGAAAAAATATCTAAAACCGCGATTTCTGCATCTCAAATTCTATGGCTTCGAAGGGGGAGTGAATGGGTGGTAAGGTGCACGCTCACATGTGGCAAGACAGCTGTCCTAATCCTACCACCGCCGGTCGTAAGTCCGGAATCCACCCTTCACCTCCCAGAAGTGTAATAATTATATATGATGGGCCCGATTTTTGGTCGGTGAATTCCATGGCAGCTCCGTTTGTATTTTATTTTTTATTTGGAGCGTGTGCAAAGGCGGGCCACAAAAACGGTCCCACAGCTCAAATAACAAGACTACGAACGCCGACTTAAAGCACTCGGACTCAGCAGCCTAGAGGAGCGTCGACAACGAGGAGATCTTATTGAGACATATAAGATCCTCAATGATTACTACGAACCAAAGCTCAAGGAAATATTTATAAGGAATACCAATACACAGCTTAGAGGGCACTACTTAAAGTTGAATCGTTTAGGATTTAATTCTAACCCGGGGAAACATTTCCTGGTGAACAGAGTTGTGGACTCTTGGAATGAACTACCGCAGGAGGTCATTTGTGCTAAAAGTGTGAACGGATTTAAAAACCAATTGGACAAATATATAAAAAAAAAAGAAAAAAAGTGAAATGCATACATCAGCTTAAGCTGCTAATGCTATAAAATAATAATAATAATAACTCTCTCACGGTCGCATTGAGGTAACTATGTATCCCATAGGCCAGGGGTTGGCAACCAGCGGCCCGCAAGGAATTTTGGTGCGGCCCGCAAGATTCTCGCTGCAACGCACGTGATAGACGATATCATACACAATGGCACAGTATACCCCAGACAGTAGCTTCACTTAGAACAAAATTGAAATCAAAGCGAATACGTCACGAGTCCTAAGTGCTCCGATATGGTTGCAAGATGTTGCGCTACGCAGCCTACGCAATATTAAACGTTCGCGTTTGTCGGGACGTACCCCTCTGCCCACATTCCTCGCACCCTCTTCCCGCAGTGCCCTGTAGCCGAGAGTAAACTACTGGTTAGTATACTGTGACAACGGAGTGAAAAGGAGAGCGACCATTTTCTAATTGTAAAAAATCAGCAGAAGGGGCTGGAGTAAATTTCGTTTGGCAACATACTAAAATGAAAAGTGCATTAAAATAATTTCAAACTCAGTTCGAAAACCGGTCTGCTGATTTCAAAAAGATCTCATGTAAAATGGAAATTTTCAAAATATCCTTCTCAGTGGATATGGATAATGAACCAAAAGATTTGCAAATCAACATGATAGACTTGATTGATATCCCGCTTAAAATGGCTGTAAGGAAAACCCTAACTTGGTGGATTTCTATAGGAGTCTTCCTTCTGAAAACTGCAAGAAATTAAAAAGGTTATGGGGGCTTTAAGTATTATGTAATGTAATTTTTGAAGATTTTTGACCCCCCCCCCCCCCCCAATATGTAACGCACCGTAACGTTTTACTGTACCCCCCCCCCCCCTTCCTAAACATTATGTAACACCCAAGTGACTATATTCCCCAAAACTCACAATTATGTTGTGTAAAGTACCGGAAAGTTGCTAAAATACCTTTGTTATTGTTTTAATCACATTTGCGATAATAATTAATAAAAAAAAGAGATTTCTAACTCGCAATACATGTGTATATTGTTTATATAATTTATTCATATTGTAATTCAATAAACAATCATACATAATGTAATAAACATTTGCTAAGTTTAAAATATTTTTTAATAGACTCAAATTTGTCCTAATAAACTTTTACTACTAATCTTACATTAAATTATGCCGTTTTCCTGACTTGGCCCTGTCCTTACATACATTTTGGCTTCATTTTTCTTCTCATGCATTCTCCTATTTTAGCTTTTTTCTTGCTAATAAACAATGTTATGTTTCTTACTAATAAACAATAAACATTGTTCGAACCCCCCCCCCCCCCCCAAATGTAACAAAATAACAAAATGTTTACCTACTTGCTAGAAGCTTTGCCCTGTTCTGTTTGTTTACGCACATGGTTTTGCGTCTCGCCTCGCGCGAGAGTGTAAACGGCCTATAATACTTGAATGTCCCCTTACTCAGTAAATAATTACTATATTAGGTAGTACATATATATGTAAGCAAACTTTGTCAATTCTGAATTACAAAAAAACCAAACTTTTTCGGTAATCAGATTCATATTTAGACGCAATACTACGCGTCTACTTCAAAAAAGGCAGTTTCTTCAAAATTACG
Source organism: Micropterix aruncella (assembly GCA_944548615.1). NCBI lineage: Eukaryota > Metazoa > Arthropoda > Insecta > Lepidoptera > Micropterigidae > Micropterix > Micropterix aruncella. The sequence goes on along the minus strand of OX155967.1, from coordinate 2,819,300 downwards.
CACCCGCCTTGTAATTGCATGAGCAGATGGGACATGTCCATGACATCCTAGCTGGTAATGCTGTCAAAATACGCTTTGCACAGTAGTCACATTATCACTCCGCTTGTAAAACGCTCTTACAGCGACGGCTTGTTTTGTATCACTCCAATGCTCCATGATTACTAAACCGTAACGCTTTTACAACAACTACGTATTGGCTCTGAACTTCCGGCACTACAGTGTCGCCAACTCTAACGCTCAAAATATCCCTTTCCCCTGCGTAACACTGTATATTACAGATTATATCTTTTTGCACGATATTAAGTCTCTCGATTGTAATCTTAGAGTATGCTCCCCACCCCAGAATAGCGTATAGACTGACATAGCGTAGTCTCAGTATACCGAGAGAACAGTAGTGGCATTCTCGAGTGACTCGGATATGGTGCGAGGAAAGTGAACATGGGATACGTCTTGGGAAACGCCTTTGGTTGTCGTTACGCGTGGGTGAAGGTTGATGAATTTTTGAGCATTTGAGCATCTGAGCATTTGAGCGTTTGAGCATCTGCATCGGAGGAGTAGCAAATATATGGTGGTCACATGCGAGCCCATGGAACTCTTGACGTAGCTCGTTTCAATTTCAATTTTGTTCTTAGAGAAGTTACTGTCTGTTATACAGTGGTGTAGTATACTGTTTTTAGTTGCCTAAATTCAAGAATATTCCTCAATTAAAAATTCAAAAAATTATGTATGCCCTATATAAATGTATATATTTCCTGCTGCTGTCTGTGTAATATTTTACCTGTGGCATATTGGAATCCATGAGATGCTTCTTGTAGATCATGGCTAGCCCCGACATCGCCTCCTTTCGGATCTTAAAGCGTTTGTCCAGAGTGCGTTCTTTGACAAAATTCAGTAGCTCTTCAGACTGGGAGACAACTTCAAAATCTCTCTGCGCAGTGCTGACCACCGCCATCACAACCTCGTAGCGAACCTGAAACAAATTTGTGATTAAATATTATAAGGCTGAAAAAAATAAAAAATATTTGTTACAAGGGTTTCGCGGGCTTATGTGTGTAAAACCACGCATATTAATATTTGCAGTTATTCAGTGCTTTATTAAAAGTCCGAAACAGAATAAATTACATACTAAAGATCATAGTCATATTTATACCGATAGCATATGCCTTCCCGCTATGTAGAATCGTCTTCGAATGTCTCTATGCGCGTTTATTCGTCGTAAATATGCCTCGTTGGCGCGGTCTGTGTCTCTGTCCCGCTCTATCTCCGCTTTTCTGTAGAGCGATCGCTCGCTCGCTCTACGTAAAAAGGTCCATCGTTAGCGCTCGGCCCCGCGCTGCGGTTCTTATACGGAGCGGCGCCCGTCTTGCAATTCAGTATCCGCTCGCCCGCGGTCGTGTCGCGTTGCGTCTGCGGCCGCTCCCTCTGTGGAACTTCGATTTTCGTGTAATTCGCCTTTTTGTATATTTGAATTATTCGTAATTGTATCCCCAATGTGTTTTTAACGTGTCCGTTTTCTGTTTCAGGATTTAGTCCGTCCTTCAGCGACCGCCTGTTGTGTTTTGGTGCTGGAATTATCTGACCTTGTATCTTATTTGAAATAAAACATTGTTGTGCTGTTGCCTCGAATATTGTTTCATTTCTAATTGTTGTGTGCCTAGGGTAGTTCCTTCCGCGACACATTTGTACTGTTGTAACAGCAACAAGGGTAATACTTTTGCTAGGATTGTATTCTCACCCTTTTAGAACACTTATCGAGAAACAAACAAACGAGAACCTATATCATCTCAAAGACAATAAGTCGAAGAACATTTTTAATCGATTGAAACCTCACTATGTACAAGTTTTTTTTTTTATAAAATAAAATTTTATTTAGTGGTTTAAAAAATCCATCAACCCCTGGGTAGCCCACGCACGCCGATCAGCATTTTTCGTATTATCCTTATTTATTCTATTATCGGCTCAATTTCTCCCTCCACTGCGGTAAAAGCCTGTCATTGAAGCCTGCCATTGAATAAGCCACCGTTATATATTAGTATGCTTGCACACACCTTCTACAAACAAATTTTGAGGGCTTCCGAAAGTTTAACAGACATGAGGGGGGGTATCTATACTTAACGTATAGATACCTCCCCCTCCCTGCCTTCCCTATCTCCTAACTTGGCCTTATATTCCATTCCTACAATAGGCCCTTATCTTTTAGCTCTTTATTATTATTTTTTTAAATTATTATTATATTATACACTAGCAGCTTAAGGCTGATGCGTGTATATCCTATGCACTTGTTTTTAAACTTTCAACTGTTTTGCACTGAGAAAAATGTCCAGTTTGTTTTTAAAGCTATTGACAGAGATAGAACTGATCACTTCCTCTGGCAACGCATTCCAAGCATCCACTACACGATTTGTCAAAAAATATTTCCTGGGGTTCGATGCTGCAATTGTCTTATTTAGCTTCAACGAGTGTCCACGCAGTTGCTTATTGGTGTTCAGGGTATACATGCTCTCGAGGTTGGGCACACTGTAATAATCGTGAAGCATTTTATAGCTTTCTATTAAGTCTCCTCGCTGCCTACGTTCCTCTAATGTTGTCAGGTGAAGTTCTTTCAGTCGTACTTCGTATGGTTTGTTCCTCAGCGATAGCACCAACTTTGTTGCTCTTCGCTGAACTCTTTCCAGGTGCTCTATATCCTTCCGAAAGTAAGGTTTGTTGTTTAAACCTTTGTGACTGCACCTTAAATTTTGGTTACGCAATGTGCTGTATTGGCGGTTCCGCATGTATCAACCGCTTAAATGCCAATATAAGAATCTTACCTGCTCATGTCTGTCGTGTTGCCTTAGTTTCAGTGTTTCTGTGATATCACTACGTAGCTCAGGATGGTGCACTAGAAAGTGCATGCAATATTGAACGCACTTTATACGGATGCGGGCGTCAATGTCATTGAATCTATGAATAGTAAAAAAAACTTACATTAGAGACCTTTAGAAATCTTTAACTATAAAGTCCTTAAAATTGAAACCCAACATTCCAAACGCTTTTTCCATAATAGCATTGATATGATCAACAAACTGCAATTTGTCATCATCATCTTATAAAATCATCTTATAAAATACCTAGATCTTTAGTATCCGATTTTGAATGAATTAGATAATTACAAATATTAAAGAGTTGGTATTGGTGTGCTATTAGATTTCATTTTCTAGTGAACCCAAACAGAGTAGCATTTGTCAACATTGAGCTGTAAGGTGATTTAATTTGCAATAAATAGAGAAGCGATTATGGTCTTCTCGGAAATTTAAAGAATCATGCATTAAGCTAATAAGTAATAAGTTAACCCCTCAAATGACCTATTAAAAACACCTCAATAACTTATTACACACAGGAGGGTTTTTATAAACTAAAAATGAACAATTTTCAATCATTGCAAACCACAAAATTCTCCTTGCCGAATGCTAATTTATGGTACATTTTCTTAGTAAACAAATATTATCTATAACTGTAATCCATTCCGAACTAATTCTTAACTCTATTCCAAATGAGTCGTTATGAACATTCTTACAGACACTATTTTCAAGATACATCTTGTCTTGTATAATGGATTTTTTTTTTTTTTTTTTTTTTTTTTTTTTTTTCTCTTTATGGATTATGGAAATGTTGTCATTATTAATTCTTCCTTTCCACAGAATGTATTTATCGACTAAACCTTTCATTTCATCAGATGATGTCAGCATATTCTCATTATGCCCCTGCATACTAGCATTGAATTTATTATGATGCTCAAAGAAATCCGTCACGAAAGTCAACTTTGCGCACCAAGTTTTATTGCTTGTAATCCACATATGTAAAAAGTGTGTTCCTTAACTGATAAAGAATAAAAACCTAACGACACACCATTGTGTCGCAGCACACCAGTTGAAAGCCACTGTCTTAAATCTTAATAAACATACGTAGGTAAGCACTGACCTTCCGAGAAACGCCCTCCAAAGCGACGAGTAAGTGGCGGCCATTTGCGAGTTGGGTTCGGAGAACATACGCGCCAACAGAGCCACCGCACTCAATCGCTCCACGTCTGCGCCCGACTTCAGCTTGCACTCCAGTTGCGGCAACACGGCCAGTAACACGGCCGGACAGGCCGCATGGAGCTCATAGATCAATTCGTATACCTTGCCCGATATCGCCAGAGATTTCTCTTCTTTGCCCAGGATCAGCACATGGTTGAAAAACTAATAAACGAAAAAAGAGCATTTACATACAGAGTAGAGTGGGTATCAAACAATCGAATCGAAATCAAAGATTTCATGGCAAAATGAATTTGTTAAAAAAAGCTTTTTTTAACTAAATATTTTCTACTTGCAATTTGGGTAGATTTTTTAAAATTTAATTTGTAATTCACAATAATACAGTAGAATGGACAACATGTATAATTAAAATGTCATAGACAAAAATCCAGTAACAAAAACATGATAACATGATATTTGCCAAAAACTGTTGCCAGTGATCTTATTTTTAACACGCTTATATTAGGTCGACCTGTATGTAACTATGTAATGGAATCTAAGGTAACTAATTTAACCATTTTCCAAGGATCGTAGCGTCATGAAAATTGACAGCTGTATGTAGTTCTGATGACAATACAATAATTTGGTACTGTCGAACTGATCTGATGATGGAGTCGGAAGATATGAACTGGAACTTCATGATGGAACATCGTATCATAGCTGTGTTTGGACTTGTTAGAAAAGTCTTGGAATGAACTTTGACTACGATTAGGTTCCAAGGTCTGATGATGAAGCCGGAAGATAGGCACTGGCATTCCATGATGGAATATCGTATCATAGGCGTGTTTGGACTTGTTAGAAAGGTCTTGTAATGAACTTTGACCACGATTAAGTTTCAAGGTCTGATGATGAAGCCGGAAGACAGGAACTGGCATTCCATGATGGAATATCGTATCATAGTCGTGTTTGCACTTGTGAGAAAGATCACGTAATGTACTTTGAACACGATCAGGTTTCAAGGTTATAACAGACCTTTTTTGGTTTTAACGTGCATTTATAAAAGCGGGTTTTTAGTGATTTTTTTTAACTATTAATAATATAACATAACTAGGCTACAGCCTGATATAAGGCGGACATTTAGATTGTTATAAATATGTGTATAAACCTAAATAAAAACTGTAGCATGAGTAACGTGACTATACGTCCCGTTTTGGGCGGAACAACCCGCTTTCAGGCTGTCTATCCCGCTGTCCCCAGCGAGAGCAAAAATGTCCCGCTTTCGCAAACACACCGAAAGATAATTTAAGCCCAAGAGATGACAAAATCACAAGCTGGAATTCTGAGAATGTTGCTGCTGAAGACCGTTGGGTAGAGTTGTTTAAACACTTCCGTGATAACAATCTCAACTGTACTAACTTTCGTATAATTATTGAGTACGTTTTATGTCTGCCTGGAAGTAACGCACCTGTCGAAAGAGTTTTTTCTCTAATAAACTCTTTAAAATAGGGACAGGCGAAAAAACCCAGTTAAGTGTCGCAGTTTTGACAGCCATTTTGATTAGCAAGACTAACATTAATAAATCATGTAATCAGTTCCACTCTTACTTAAAAATTAGACCCGATATTTTAAAACAAATTTGCTCCTCCGAAAATATAAATCAACTGCGTAGATATCTACTTATTATTAGTAATACTATTATCATGTTTTTCATTTTTGAATAAAAAGTAGTAAAAGACCAATAAGTTTTTATTTTAAAAAAATCTGCAGGCGTCCAGCTTTGACGAAAAAAAATAATGGTCACGTTAACCCGACTTATGTGACCCGTCCATCACTGGATGCAAGCCTAACTACGGCGGAATGTGAGCGTTCCAATATTGGATGCAACGCTCACCGTTTGCGAAAAAATTCATTAAAACTCCGAATACGGTTATATTCGCTTCCGAGTGCGCTACATAATAACGCAATGCCCATCACTATTCGCATCTATCATTCCAAGCTCGCTCGGTCGGTAAATTATTTTATATGCATCAGTTTCCGTTGGCTTCGCTGTCAGTCGGACGGCATGTCGCGCGCGCTGTTTTTGTACCGCTGTGTAGTAATAAATACAAACGGAGCTGCCATGGAATTCACCGACCGGAGTCGGGCCCATCATAATACTATTTTTTTACACTTCTGGGGGGTGAGCAGTGGATTCCGGACTTACGAACCGGCTGTGGTAGGTTTAGGACAGCTGTCTTGCCACATGTGAGCGTTCACCTTGCCACCCATTCACTCCCCCTTCGAAGCCATAGAATTTGAGATGCGCAAATCGCAGTTTTAGATAATTTTTCTAAGAAAGAGTTGATTATTTTTCTGGAAAGGCCAAGATCTTTAAAGAGGTGAAATAGAGATTTAGCTGGCAGGCCACGAGCGCCAACTTCCACCGCGTGAAGGTGAACAGTGAAGCCGTTCCGGGTTACGGCATTTGCAAGATCATGGTATTTATTTAATTTGTACTCGTGGTCTTTTGGGATATTTGATTCCCATGGAACAGTTAATTCTACAATAAGAGCCACCTTCCGAGATAGAGAGTAAAGAGTTATATCTGGACGGAGGGCTGTGCATCCGAGACTTTCAGGGAATTTATACTGCTTAGAGACCGAATCAACCTCCAGAATCCAATCTGTAGCTTTCCCGATTATTGAGAAAGGTTTTGTAGTTAAATGTTTTTTGCCTTTAGAGCCATCCCGCACAAACTGTATTGGGGGTTTGGAGGATACTGTCAAACCCTTGTTGGCACGAGCCACTGAGAGACTAATTACCTCACGAATAACAGCGAGAACTTTGTCAAGAAAAGAAATGTGTTTTAGTCCGTGTTATAGTTCGATTTACTTCATAAAAGCGAGTAATTTGCATTTTAAGAGTTTATGAATGAGCATTTGTCATTTGAGTCCATTTGCCATTTGAGATAGTCCATTTGCTGTTTTTCGTGTATTTTTAAGCAAAATTCTTCGGCGAAAACATATGCCTTGGAGTGCATTCATTCCCCCTTCTATGGCTTCGAAGGGGGAGTGAATGGGTGGTAAGGTGAACGCTCACATGTGGCAAGACAGCTGTCCTAAACCAACCACCGCCGGTCCTAAGTCCGGAATCCACCCTTCACCTCCCAGAAGTGTAATAATTATATATGATAGGCCCGATTTTTGGTCGGGGAATTCCATGGCAGCTCCGTTTGTATTTTATTTATGGCGGCATTTTGTTTCGCAATTTTTATGAAATATCCCTAAATATCCGCAAAATATGATGTAATATTGTTTCAATTCGATGATAAAATAGTTATTGTTTCTTTTACATCGTAAGTAATTACATAATTAGACGTATTTTTTTCATTACGAGTTGTTTCATAATGTGCGGTCGCATTTTGAAGTTTGTTTTGACAATTAGTATGAAAGTATTACAAAATTTTGAGTGCGATTTTCTGTAGTTTTTCTATGAAATGTGACTCTTTGGAGTATAATAATTGGAATTATTGCAGTATAGGTACCTTTCTCAGAAATCGAAAAAACAAAGAAATACTACTAGGTTAGATCATTGTAATGCTAAATGTGAAAGAAAAAAGCTTCGGACGCGTAAATTTTCAAAACCAAATTTACATACAAAAAAAAAAAATTTTTTTTTTTACCTCAGTTTTTAAGGTTGTTTTAAAAAGACCTAACCTAACCTAACCTAACCTACCGCCAAATAGGTGTTTATGTATTATTTTTTAAAAAAAACTACCGAAATGTATGGGTTTGGCGCTTTTTTGAATGCCTATATCTCACTTATTTATTGAGACCGAATAAATATTATTGCAGATTCGGAATCAGCGTGGTGAATATAGTCTGGTGACGTTAAAAAATCAACAATCTAGAAGAGGTACCTATACTGCAATAATACCTAATAATTAGTTATTGGACATATAATAAGCATATAATGAGACACAATATTTGAAAACCCTTAACCATTTTTGTATTATCAAAGTTTCCGTCAACGTTACCAAGTATCCATCGCTAACTCTCAAAAGTTTAGATTTTTAAGTAATATCAGACAAAGCTGAAAGTTCTGGTGTGATTTTCTAAGAAGTGTGATGTAGTAATAAAGTTATTTTGAAAGAATTTCATATAAAACAAGGCCCTAAGTAGTCACAAATAAAAATTTTTTTTTTTTACGAGAATACATCAATTTTTTCCTGGCTGAATAACTAAATATTTTTGTATGCAAATAAGTAAAACAAAATAATAGTTTTGTCAAAGCATTTAATAAAGAACATAACTGTATTTACAATTTTTTCATAGAGTTCCGTATTTTATGATAAAAATATCGAAATGATTGAATAGGTGAGTTTTTTCAGTTCGCCAACTTTGTAATATTTATTCATTATTATCGTAATTGTTTTACGAGATAAGGTTATAATGTTTTATATTTCAAATTTCAATGCGATCATTTTACAGTTATTCTTTTTATGATCCGTATAGTAGTTTAAAAGTTATGGTCGTTTTTCTCAAGGCCATCGACTTCACGCGCGAAACTGTTCCGCGCAGAAGTGACAGCTAAATTTTTACCCCGCGATAGGAGGGGTTAAGCATGAGTCACAAATAGCATTCTCCTTTAAAAAACAAATCTATATTCTAAGCGCCATGTTGTTGGGCCGAGAACTTTTCTAGCTCCTTGCGAGAATGAACTAGACTACTTACGGTTTGTATATAAGGCTCCAGGGTGTCAGCCGTCTTGACGATGAGGTCTCTGGCCAGGGTAAAGGCGTGTTTCCTCTCGCGTTTGTGTGGCTCACACAGGTTTATGAGGATTATGTTGAGCAGCTCGTTGCTGACCACGTCCGACTCCGTGATCAGGGGGCAAAGCACATCCAACATGAACGATTTCACCTTGCTAGAGTGTTCATCGCTAAAAAGAAAAAATATTTTAAATGATCTGAGAAAATATGGCACGATCCATCCCCAGCAATTCATGCCCCTTTGTAAAGATACTGCAAAGGTGTAATATAAATATATTGTAAATAGGATAGAAAACGAATTTACCGCGTGAAATCCTATTTATAATGTCAAACAACCGCGATAGTCTTCGATTTTATATAAATATATTGATTTCAATTCAATGTAAAAGAGTCAACTCTACACTCTAACTGACAAGGAAGGCTTTCCAACATCTGTCTTGTGTATGGCTACCCCTACTTTCAACATTCAATTTCAAGGATTCTATTAAAACTGATCAGTCCAGTAAATTGAATTGCATGTGGGTGTTTTCAATCCAATTCAAAAACTCTTTATTGCACATATCACAATTAGGCTTAGTTATCGCTCTACAAAGACCAATAAACATATTACAACTTTATCAATTTCTTAGTCCGTTAGGTACGTAGGCCATGGTAATGGTTACTACACTATAACAATGCTTTCTATCCAGTATAATATTTTCTATAAAAGTTCATATGTATATAAACATTATAAATACATTATGACGTATATTATATATATATTTTATTATAACCTTATCGTATTATTTATATTAATTTATTATTTGTGCATGTGTATGTATGTATATATGTATGTATGTTATATATCATCATATATCTTAACCCTTGGAGTAAATGGGTATTTTCATGGATGCATCTGTGTCTTTTGCAGGATTTTCGGCGACATCGACTTAAAGTACTATAACTACGAAACTACTACACCAATCATAAAAAGAACAACTGCACAATGATTGCATTGAAATTTCGAATATAGAATATTGAAATATCATTTTGTAAAACAATTAGATAATTATGAATAAATATGAGAACGTCAAAGAAGTGAAAAAAACGCGCGACCAGATCTGGTCGTATCATACTCAACGGATAATTGTTTCACAACCAGATTTGGTCGTATCATACTCAACGGGTTAAATACATCTACATAACCCATAATGTGGCTGCCCTATCCCTTTCCCCTTACTTAAACCTGCATTTTTTCATAGCTCATTGCGCTGTAACAAAAGATTTAGTTTAATTGTGAAAACTTTTAATTAAAAAAATTAATGTTGTATTACCTTTAGCTTTATGTATGTTGCATTACTAATTTATAAATAAACAGAAGTAAATACATTAAAAGGAATAAAAAACAGACTGCCCTAACCAAAAGTGAAGTACTTACTGTATTTATATATTTTTTTACAGTTTGTTTGTTTATGAAATATTTGTGGTTTATGTATTTATCCATATACATAGATATATATTTTCGGAATGTACTGAATCAGACCTTTCATTTGACACTAAATACGATATATTAATTGACATTTGGAGATTGAGAAATTATTTACTGGATTTTCTGACAGTTAATTTACCCTATGACACTCGAAATGACAAAACGGTTCTAACAATACCACATACTTCTATATCGGTTGGAGCGTTTAGAAGTCATATTGGAATAAAGATATGTGAAAACATACATAGATGAACCCTGAACACATTACACTCCTTTTTTGTTAGGCAGTCGTTTAAAAACCTGCCCTAGCGGAAGCTCGTAAAAACCTAGATGGTAGTGTAAAGGTGCTTTAGTTGATGGATGAATATTATTCTTCTGTTGATTAAATCAACAGTTTTAAATGCTTTCTTTGTGATATTTGATGTTTATAATTCATTCGTTGTAATGTTTGTATTTCTTTCTTTGTAACATTTCTTGTGTTTTTTGTTATATTTACAGTAACATGATTTCTTTTCATTCTTTTTACTTTAGTGCATATTTACATTGAGTCAGTTACAGGCGTTAGTGCTGGCGTTGAAAACTGACTCATACCGTTTACACACAGTCAATCAGTCGTAGTTATTTCTTTAAGTTGTAGGCATGTTATTAAAGTCAGTCTGGAAATTTTGAAGCCCACTCATATGTAGCCCAGGAAACACTTTTTACAAATCGAGTAGTGGAAGCTTGGAATGCATTGCCAGAGGAAGTGATAAGTGCTGACTGTCAATAGCTTAAGAATAAATAGGTAATTTTTCTTAGTGCAAAACAGTATTAAAGTTTAAAAACAAGTGCATGTGATATGCACGTCAGTTTTTGGAAATGTGATATACACGTCAGTTTTTATAATATAATAATAATAACAATATTGGCTGATGCAATATAAATCAGCCTTTATTTTAACATGACACTAATAAAATGAATATAGGCTATCTATTTCCAGTTCCAATTGATTGACATAAGCAGTGTTCCACCGTCCTCAATACTTTAGAAAGCGATCAATGTTTCCTAATACAATGTGCGACCTTCCTAAATGATAGAATAATATCGTTACTGAATAAATAATGAACATCATAAAAGCAAATTACAGGTGTTTCTCTATAATTACATCATTATCTTTCAATTACAGTAGATGTAGAGAAATAAGGAAGACGCAATACAAGTGGAAGTATGAGGGGAGGTATATAAGCTTGACTAATGGAGAGATGGAAGGGGGTGGGGGGCTGTAAATTATTATTATTATTTACATCCTATTTCATACATTTACATTTAAATTCAAATAAAGCGACAAATTGGTTCATCCCAATTCCATGCAACCTGAAGCCATCTAACTATAGTATCCGCAGTACAAACTGGCGACTGGGGCAATTAGAGACAGTTAACATAGGAATGGTACCATGTCGATAAAATATTTAACTATACTAATATTATAAAGAGGTAAAGTTTGTGATGTTGTAGGAAGTAATCTCTGGATCTACTGAACCGATTTTGAAAATTCTTTTACCAATAGAAAGCCACATTATTTGTGAGTGTCATAAGTTATATATTAATCCGAAAAATGAAAAGACCTTTTCGTGGTAGTCGGATTTGCAAAGTAAGTCGGAGAATAAGCGGTCGAACAAAAACGTTTCTAACTAACACTGCCTTAACGATGAGAGATATATGATAAAGTTCTAGAGAAAAGTTGTAGAGCTTGATAATGCCTACAAAAAAGTCAGCGACAGCATATGTCTAACTTTTATATTATATTAATTATGAATTCTTATCAAATTAAGTAAATTTATCGTCTCAAGTGTTTAAAACAAAAGACTTTTCCCTTTTACTGCATAAATAATTAAAGAGATAATACGACATAGGTATGGAACCGTATCGTAATCTGTACTTCTATACTAATATTATAAAGAGGTAAAAATTGTGACGTTGTAGGAAGTAATCTCTGGATCTACTGAACCGATTTTGAAAATTCTTTTACCAATAGAAAGCCACATTATTTGTGAGTGTCATAGGCTATATATTAATCCTAAAATTGAAAAGACTTTACCTGCTAAAATTAGATAGATAAAATTCCTAGATTTAGCCAAAAGCGGTGAGTAAATACCGTAATAGGTGGTAAGTAGCTAACCGATTAGGACTATTAATTGTAGTAACCGTAACAGTTCGATTTCGACATTTTATGACATTTTAACGACGCTTTTGCCAAATTAGTTTTCGTCTACTTTAATTATTGTGCGTACTGTGTAGGTCATTAGGCATTATTGATAACAAAATATTCTGCTATAAAAGGCTTAATGTCAAAGAGCATAACTCATTCGTTATACGAACTCTATTTGTGAATCTACATCATGATGGAAGATTTTTGCAAAACTAATTTGACCAAGTTAAGAAGTAATGTTAACCAGCAAAGCCGGCATGTCATTCTCAACATTTATAAGTGGTTTCATAAGTTGAAAGAAGACCCTGATGTCATAAGGAAAATTGATTTTCAACAACCAAGAAAGTTGGCAGCATTAGTTTGTGGAACGAGCGAACGAACTCTAGATCGAATTTGGAATCGATTCAAAAATCTCCAGAACGAAGACCTGGCCAAAGCACATAATATAATTGACACCCATTCTCATGTTATTAATCTATAAGACGATAGTGACAGTGAACACGAATATGAATAGCTTGCTGACTTTCTTTGTTCAGTTTAATTTTTTTTTGTATAACAATTATTTTATTGTCAACTATTATAAATTTGATACTTTTATATTTTTATTTTAATAATTCAATATCAATATTTATATGTTTAACTTATTTAATATTTATCGTAATGAAACAATACTGAAATATAAATAGGATAGAAAATGATGCGGTAAATTCGTTTTCTATCCTATTTATAATGTCAAAAAACCGCGATAGTCTTCGATTTTATAATACTGAAATAATATTTATTTCCCTCGTTTCATTACTTTATCGACATTCCTTTTGTATGTGTACACTACCTACACTACGGTTACAGGTATCGCTCCATAAGGCCGTGCAAGTGCGAAAGAGATGGCTCGATTTCGATGATAAATTACCTGACTCGCCACTTTGTAATGCGGATAGTATAGGCTTATGCCTATACCTCGATGTGCGATATACAATAAATAAAATATAAACGGAGCTGCCTTGGAATTCGCCGACCGGAGTCCGGCCCATCATAATACTATTTTTTACACTTCTGCGGGTTGAGCAGTGGATTCCGGACTAACGACCGGCTGTGGTAGGTTCAGGACAGCTGTCTCGCTACATGTGAGCGTTCACCTTACCACCCATTTACTCCCCCTTCGAAGCCATAGAATTTGAGATTCGCAAATTGCAGTTAAAAAAAATTTTTCTTGGAAAGAGTTGATTATTTTTCTGGAAAGACCAAGATCTTTTAAAGAGGTGAAACAGAGATTTAGGTGGCAGGCCACGAGCGCCAACTTCCACCGCGTGAAGGCGAACAGTGAAGCTGTTCCGGGTGACGGCATTTGCATTTGGATTGCGAGCTGACATATAAAAAATGGTTGATTATGTAGAGATCTAAAAAATAACACAGTGCGTTTTATTATAGTGAGTTTTTTTAAACCAAGACATTATGGGGAAATCCCAAACCGCTGCAGCTAGAGGAAAAATGCTGATAGGAATCATGAGATGGATTTTCCATATTATATCCGTATTTATTCAATTGTCGGCTCTATTTCTCCCTCCACTGCGGTAAAAGCCTGTCATTAAAGCCTGCCACTGAATAAGCCACCGTTATATATTAGTATGCTTGCACACACCTTCTTCAAACAAATTTTGTATTAGATTGTATTGTATATTGTATTCACGTATTAGATAAGACTTGCCCTCTCGTCTCAAAATAAGTTACCAATGTTAGACCCCCTCAACACGGGTTATACCTAGTGAGGTGGTAAACCGATATGTCAAAAGATGAATTTCCTTTCTAAGCTATGTATGATATGTACACTTATTATAAAATGTTTTTGGGTTAGGATAAGGATTTTCTTTTTGTAAATTGTAACTGGAATTATGGAAATAAATAAATAAATTTTTGAGGGCTTTGAAAATTTTGCATGAAATGACTGGCTTCCAAAAGGCTAAAAAGGTATGCCTTTTTCCATATTTTTTGATAAAATCTACTATCAGCCGCAGTCCCCAGGAGACAAAAAGACGAAGAAGGATAAACCCTGATCCGGTCGGTGGCTTCAAAATGTCTATTTTTCGAACCCAATCTCGTTCACTTCGTATTTTCTTCTTTTCATTCACCAGGCTTCATCTTCTGAGTATATATTATAATAATATCCGAATGGAACGAAGACAATAAATTATAGATGACTCACTTGACGATCTTGAACATCAGAGAGAAGAGGGCGCAGAATATCTCTTGACAGTCCTCGAGCTCGAAGCACATATTGAAGCTCTTGACGTAGGCCAGGTTCTCGAGCAGGTAGAAGTAGCGCTTGAAGGCGGGGTCCTTCGGGTCGCGCAGACCCGACAACTGCTTGATCAGGAACAGGAAGATCGTCTGAGAAAAAAATAAAACGTTTGAAATATCTTCACCTTCGTCTGCCCGTGTAAAAATATCAAAAGTAGAGTTACTTTGACTTGATGGTGATCCTTGTAGGGGGCCTCGGGTGCGTAGACGCGGAGGACGTCGGCGATGCAGCAGGCCGCCAGCAGCTGCACGTCGCGGCTCGGGTGGCCCAGGAACAGCTCGTCCGCCAAGTGCAAGGCCAGCGGCACGTACTGCTGGTACATGCCTTCGTCTTGGCCCAGGCCTTGCAGCGTGTGGGCTAACGTCTACAAGACACCCATTATTAAATAAACACTCCCATGACTGTCTCCTACCTGAGGGTGCCCGGACGGGCAGCTCGGAGCGGTCGTGGCCGACGGCTTCGAGCTGTCGTTTTTGGCCGATCTGCAGTTTCAATACGAAATTCTCTATCGCCATACGCAAACCGCTCGAGCGGTTCGCTTGCATTCGCCACCGACAAATGTAGTCGATGTGCGGTCGCGTTTCGCCGTGCTGCCCGACCCACCGTAGATGAACCGCTTAAAGCAGTCGCCTCCGACTGCACGCCGCTTTGTATAGTATTGCAGTGTTGCGCAACACTGTACAGGGGATGAGTTGTAATTGATCGGCATCCTTAAAGTGGGCGAATCAGTACGAGCAAATAAGCAAGTTTTGATAATAATTTTTTTTTTTAAAATTAAAAAAATATTGCTTTTATGAAAATTTAAAAATTTTAAAGTTTTATTTTTATTAAAATTACTATAAAATGCGCTTTTTATAGTAATAACTACGCTGATTTCTAAGCCCTCGTCTGCGCAATAATAGCAGAAGAAGCAGCGTTTCCTCGTCGGAATTCATGTTGCAACTGAATGACCACTGGCATCTTGGAGCAGCCACGTTGCCGTCGAACCCGAATGCTCGAAGCAGTCGCGTTGCGGTCGAACCCGACTGCTCGGAGCAGTCGTGTTGCGGTCGAACCCGACTGCTCGGAGCAGTCGTGTTGCGATCGAACCCGACCGCAACACGGCTGCTCTCGAGTAGGTGACCACGACCGCTTGGAGCTGTCTGTCGTCTATGGAGGCCCTTAGTGACGAATATGGAAAACCTAAATAAACAGTAACTAAACATCTCATCGAAGAAAGTTCATTCAACCGGCTCAAGTTACAATAATCGACTTGTAGGTTCTACAGTACTACAGGTACAACAATCAGCGACTAAATCGTTTAGTCCTGCAACCTGTACTCTAAAAATAAATAAATGCTCCAATAATTGTCTTCCACCTTAGTGGCGAATATGGAAAAACTAAATAAACAGAGACTTAACATTTTATCAAAGAAAGTTCATTGAACCGGCTCCAGTTAAAATAATCGACCTGAAGGTTCTACAACTTTCAGCGACTAAATTGTTCAGTCCTGTAACCTGTGCATATGAGTTGTGGCTTGAAAAGTTATTAGACTGGCATCACAGAGTGATATAACAATCTGATAACATCCGATGCCAATGAACAAATGATCGGTGCTATCGAGGAAACAAAAAACAATTTTACAAAAAGCTTGTACACGCAAATGCAAAAAAACCGGGCTTTCCGCAGATTAAAGAAAGTGCCCCAAGATTCGCACGCATAATAATGTGGTAGCACCCATGATTATGGATGTGCCATTGGACACATACCATTAAAATCCAATCAAAACAATCAAACGAAAGGCAGAGATAAAAATGTTCAAGAGTTACTACAATTGCTGAACGTCATATCTAGAAGACAGGTGGCAATAACAGAAGGGTAAAAAATAATTTATGTAAATGTTTTTACTTGAAATGGGAAAAAATCAATGTGGCATGCTAAATGAAAATAATGATCCATACCTTCAAACGACGAACCAGTTCATCCGGACCGAGATCATCAGTTACCGGTCGACAGCCGTGCGGGTAAACTATATCCGCCATTTTGACGACCTGGTAAAATAAATTTATAGAATTCAGTCAGAATAGGTCATAATTCAAAATAATATTAAAGTGATCCCTCAATTGAACCGGGTTCCTTTTATGCAAATTCGGTTATATGCAATTGCACAAATTGATGTCGAATTCTGATTGTGAGAGGATGAAACACAGTTATGATCATCATCATCATTACCATCATCATTTATTCATTCCATAAAAGCATTTCACAATACTGAGGAACATGTCAAATTTTACAATCATAATTTACCGGATGATAAAACCGCTTTGATTAATTAAAAGGAAAAAAAATAATTGTAATCAGAGGTCAATAGTCATAATTGTAATCAGAGAAAAATAGTCAAATTTACAAAATAATCAATAATCAAACAATAAATAATAATCAATACAAAGAAAAAGAAAAATTCTGAAACATCCGTAATTAAAAACAATGTCAATAAAATCTAAAACTTACTGCGAAAGTATAGTCATAATATGATTATTTATAATCAAGCAATTGTGGACGCAATATCATAAAAGTCATCCCGTTTGTAAAGGGCATGTTTGACTGACTGATTTTTCAAGCAGATTTTATATGCTGCCATCTCAAGTCTTCTCGCCGATGACGGCAAAGCATTGAACAATTTAAAACTAATATATAAAAATGTTTTTTGATATTTTAGTCAAGCGTACTTTAGGCAATAACACATTGTTTTTATGTCGCGTATTATGGCTATGTCTAGTGGAGTGAAGCTCGCAATTTAAAAGATTCTCTTTGGCGTATAAGAGGCACTGATATATATACATGGACGACATGGTAAGGTTACCAGCTTTAATAAAAAAGGGGCGCAATGTGTTTCTCTGCTTATACCAAAAATTGTTTTAACGGCTTGCTTTTGTAGCACAAAAACGCGATAGATATCGGTTGCATTACCCCATAGTAGTATCGCATAAGATATCTTATGGAAGCAGGAGTGATACACACTGATCGCTGCATGTTCGCCAGCCAGAAATTTCACCTTTCTTATAGCACCTTTTTTATATTACAGTCTAGATAGAACTAGCAATGTAACAGCACCTTTATTTATTATTTATTTGTTTATTCAATCATTACTAATCAACATTGCAGAAAAATCAATGCATTGAAAAGTAAAAGTAATAAAGATATCAATTAGTAACTATACAAATAGAATGTCCTGTAAAACACTAACTATCATATAAGAATAAATAATTAATTGTCTAATTTAAACAGATGAGGTTTGTCGTTAAAAATATTGAATCTGATGCTGTCGAGTTAACCCTTTCGCCTACAAGGTCAGGTTTTCAAGCCAAAACTGATTATCACGTGCCTGGCTCGTGGTACGTCAACCCAGCCAAATGTAAACACCTTGTGACACGCCCGTGGTTGTTAATGTCTTTTTCTCCGTCGTTCCCTCATTACTGAGAATCGTGGCCACTAGACAACAGTTTGCCTACGAGGCTCCTCCACTTCGACCTGTCTTCTGCATGGCGGGTCGCAGATTGTATTGACCCTTTTGTAACTTCTTTGAAAGCCGACGAACTTGCAAGGACGGGACCAAAGGGAACGTTATACGGCCCTGAACCTTGCTGTGGCGTACCAAAAAGCCTTGCAAACCTAATGCTCAAACAAATGTGTTTAGAACAATCCGTCAACCACTGGAACAACACGCCAGGGTTGAATCATTCCAAAGCGCTTATTAAGGCTTACGACCGTAAGACGGCCCGTGAGGCACTATCGCTAAATAGGAACAATCTACGCATACTGGTGAGGCGCTCACGGGGCATTGTGGCCTGAACAAACACATGTTCAACCTCAAGCTCAGAGACACAAAAATGTGCAGGTTCTGCCAAGGGGCAGAGGAAACTCCCCAGCACCTCATGTGCAAGTGTGGCCCGCTGATGCATAAAAGATACACCCACTTGGGTGGTCACTACCTCCAACCTGAGGAGATTGGATCTTCCAGGACAGATTTGTTGATGCGGCGTGCTGTCCATGGGATTCCTAGCATTTTACGCCAACACCACATCTCCAGTGCATCGATTTTGGTGCGTATCCGAGCCTTCAGGATCCATATCTCCGATGCATAGAGAAAGATCGAGAAAACCAGCGCTCGAACCAGCCTGACCTAAGTCTGCTTGCTTATACCCCGATTCTTCCACAGCCTTTCTAGCTTGCTCATGACCGATCTTGCCATCTGGCTTCTGCGTAAGACTTCCTTTTCACAGTTTCAGGTTGTTAATGTACGCCACTCCAAATTGTGCGTAATTGAGGCTAGCGCACCGCATCTTAAATGGTAGTCAAGGGGTTAATATGTCATTAAAGTGCAACACAGCACGCTCCAAGAAGTTCCACCTCGTAAGGTTAGTGCGTGAGAATGGATCCGCCAAAAGATGGTGCGATCGAGCACAAAGATAATTATTAGGCATTAAAAAAATCACCTTAGCTTACTAAGCTAAGGTTATCGGTCTTACCTCGAACTAGATTAAACATATAGGACATGGTCAGCCTTTCTCTTCTGAGAATTATAGCCAACCATGCCTGTGATAAATGCAGTCGGATATAAATATGGATAATATCCGTACTGGTTGAAGTACAAAAATCTCATAAAACACTTCTGTACCTTTCCCAGCATGAGGATATAGGTAACTACATGCGGATTCCAAATGGCTGCATTCGTTTCCATGCGACTTCTAAAAATTGTGTTGTACGACGTGCGCATAACCCGAAGACATATACTATCATATACTATTATTACACTTCTGGGGTGTGAGCGCTTGATTCCGGACTAACGACCAGCTGTGGTAGGTTTAGGACAGTTGTCTTGCCACATGTGAGCGTCCACCTTACCACCCATTCACCCCCACTTCAAAGCCATAGAATTTGAGATGCGGAAATCGCAGTTTTAGATAATTTTTCTAGGAAAGAGTTGACTATTTTTCGACCAAGATCTTTAAAGAGGTGAAACAGATTTGGCTGGCAGGCCACGAGCGTCAATTTTCAGCGCTTGAAGGTGAACAGAGAAACCGTTCCGGTGACGGCATTTGCGAGATTTAATTTGTACTCGTGGTCTTTTGGGATATTTTAATCCCATGGAACAGCTAATTCTACGATAAGGGCCAGCTTCCGAGATAGAGAGTAAAGAGTTATATCTGGACGGAGGGCTGTGCATCCAAGACTTTTAGGGAATTTATACTGCTTAGAGACTGAATCAACCTCCAGAATCCAATCTGAAGCTTTCTCGATTATTGAGAAAGGTTTTGTGGTTAAATGTTTTTTGCATTTAGAGCCATTCCGCACAAACTGTATTGGGGGTTTGGAGGGTAGTTAGTTAGTTAGTTAGTTAGTTATACTGGGCGTTCCTCCGCAAGTCGACATCCAGTGTGCCTATTTTGCGTGTAACGGGGGTAGCTCTATTCCACCCACCCCAGTTCCTCTACGAAAGCCAGCAGGGCTTTGGAGGGTAGTGTCAAACCCTTGTTGGCACGAGCCACTGAGAGGCTAATTACCTTGCGAATTACAGCGACAGCTTTGTCATGGTGGTAAGTGTACCGTCCTTGATCTAAGGCCACCTTGCAGCCAGCTAGAATATATCTAGCTGTGCAAGGGGTATTGCTACAAAGGAGGCATAAACTATCCTTAGCATAGCTCCAACAAGCGAGGTTACTGGGGTCTAGAAGTGTATGCTGAAAGGCATTTAAATAAAATTTCAGCATCTCTGACGTCCAGTCATAGAGCATTACCTTCCAGTGCAATGGAAGCGGAATGTAAAAGTCCCCAATTGTTGTCCAATCATCCTGGCATTGAAGGCCAATAGCAAGAGCCATCTGTGCTGTCGTAATCTCCCCGCAAGAGAGATTTCTTCAAGACCACATCGCTCATGGTTGTACTGCCATACCCCAGACCCAACTAGAGCTTTCAACTAATTTATTTATCTGTCAAGAAATTTATCGTTCTGTCTCCCGTGAGGTGAGCACAGAATACTTAGGACAAAACAGTCCACCGTCAAGCTATGCCACCTGCCCGTTAGAGGCCAACGCCTTACGGCGAGGAACCGGGAAAGGTGCACAACGGGCAGCCTCGCCCCCTGACTACCAGTTTGGAAGGATATCTCCGTATGGAATAAACCTTCAGGATATCTCCGTCCTCCCGACTGGTTATGGGTCCGAAGTCACTTACGCGACCTCTACCTATTGTATTACAGCGCTAATTCAGTTACAATTTATCGTGGACCTGGGCGTTCTTTGCCTGTAGTGCCACACGGGATAGAGTGGCCCAAAGTCATTTCAAGAGTGGCATGACATCAGGTGAAACATCCACCCCTTCTGCTTAAGAAAAATTGTATTTATAGAAATGGAGACTATGGAGTCTCCAGACCCCTTCAGCAATTAGTCAGAATGCACAACCGATTGGCTTCGCCGGCCGGTGCGCAAACCGTCCAGTGGCGCCGGGATGCAATCCCGCCGGGAGAAATCGGTCCACCAGCTCCGAGGGCTGAGACACGGGAGTCTCACCCGGGGTAGCATTCCACTCGAGGAGGCTTCTAAATAGGAGCTGAATCGTGAGTTGAGCCAATCCGAGAACAAAATGGATCTTGTGGCCCAAGTTGCACGAAACCGTTCACCACCCTGACTGATGTCAGTCTGGACTGATCGAGTAACCTCTAACCACACTTCATCAGTATACCATCAGTCAGTTCCTGATCAACGTCACGGACTGAACTGATGCCAGATTGAATTTGTAACACCTGTCTTACTACTCGCTTCGATTTAAATTTTGCTTTAAGAGAAGTTACGGTCTGGTGTACTGTGCAATGTATAAGGGCTTATGAATCATTTTAAAAGAAAAATAGGTAACCTACCATCAATATAAGTGTTTATGAATCATTTAAAAAAATAAACTAACAACCTACTAACACTGTGAATATATTGGGGTGACATTAAAAATGTCCAATGTAGAAGAGTTTGCTAAACTACATAAATGGCTGAATGTACAACTACAGGCACTTGTGATCTCGTAAACTTGTATACTTTTTGACTACTTTCAAGAAACGGCGCCCTGGTGTCACATTGCTCTCCAGCTTCAAATCACCAACCATACAATCACTCTATATAATATAAATAATTAATCGCGTAGGTTTAACTACTGTCAAATAAAACAAAAGTGTAGACATTGTTGCAAAAATTAGGTCAATTTCTCAACTGCTTATTATCTTATTGCAACTGCAATACAACAAACATTGTTGTAAGTATTACTAATATAGGGCATTTTGTAGGAGTCTTTACGATTGATTGAGCTATGTTCGGACCACAAAAGCTCGCATATAGCGCCGTTGAGTTTAACTGATAAGAACGACGTATTAAAGTGTCGACATTTTCAAAATAAACGAGAGATTAACTACGAAATCGATTACGAGCAATTAGACATCGAATGCTGCGCGTTAAATATAAAAATATGGAACTTTACGAAGAGAGCCTGGCTCAATTGACACAAGCAGCATCAACAACAAACAATAGGAATGGCCGATGAACTATTCCTCCATAAACTCATAAAACTCACATAAAACACGCCGCAGTCGCCGCGAATGAAGTTTATACAATATTCATTAGAGGTTTTAGCGTGTTAGACATCAAATAAAACAAATCACCTGATAAAAAACATAGACTTGTCAGCAATGGAGCGATCGATGTTTGGCACGCAGCAATCGACACTTTAGCACTCACATAAATAGTCCAACTTGTATCAAAATCATCGCAAACGCTTTTGCCTTCGTCTATAACGTTAGAAAATGTTCAAACTCGCGGTTTTTCCTATTATTTTTGGACGAAAACTTGCCACAAAAATCGGCACAACACGGGCTGAAGACGCCGAGATAGTGAAAACTGATATGAGATTGAAACGAGTATAGCCGGCTCTAAAAGTAACAGTTAGAGTACGCATCACATACTTTCTCGTCGCATAAAATGAGATGTAGATAGTACATAAGAAAACATTATTATTGTTCTGTTTAAATTCCACATAAATTCGGCATGAAAATAATTTAAAAATAAAGATTTGTATACAGCCAAATTATATCGGTATTCAAATTATGATCTTCAACCGAATATCTGTTCCGTTGAACACTAGCCAAGGTCAATATGGCCGCTTTATCACACTATCACACCACTTTCACCTACGATTCTGTTATTTTGTCATTAAAATTAGTTGTTTTTAATTAGTAAAATTATTTAATGGGTTTAAAATAAATAAAATCGTTTTATTAGGACGGTGTGAAAACTGTCGTTGGTGTGATGTCGCACTATGAATTCTCCGGAAGCGCTCTGGCGACCGCGTGAAGATGGCGTGGCTTCCACCATCTTTACTTTTTTTAGCGGTCAAAAATAGATGGCGTTAGCAGAAATGTTTACGGGGAAACTTTCTTTTATAACTAGGTATTTGGCGTAAATAGAGAAACAAAATTAATTTATGTTCCTTTCCTTGCTAGTTTATAAATATATTTTATTTTGTAGATTGATGATGATGGTGATCGAATTTGGGGTTAGCATCTACAGTTACAGGCAGGGCCGGATTTAGATTTGATAAGGCCCTAAACTATTTGAGATATGGACAATTGCTGACTTGGACAACTTTTTGGGACCCCCAAGAAAGTGAGGGCCCTAAGCTATAACTTGTGTAGCTTATATGTAAATCCTGCACTGGTTACAGGGTATTTTTTTTTTTATTGTATAACTTAGGGTGTGTAGGTATATGTATGACAAAGATGTCATATAATTATACAAGACTGTTTATGTTAAAAAAAATCCCTTTAATTTTTATGCCTCTATGCACTGTCTTTGGTCGATTTGGCTACTAGTTACTAGATTAATATCTATTTTTCATATTTAATTGATGCATGGAACATAAATTCTTTCACACCGAAATGAAGATGGCAATGGTGGTATCGATATATTTAAAGAAGGTTAAACTAAAAACAGAGATAATTATTGGCCTATATCTTTTTTACCCGTTTCCAGCAAAATTTTTGAAAAAAATTGTGCATTCGACATTGCGTTCCATTGTGAACTAAAATCTCGGAAATTAGTTTGTGTCAACGAGACATCGCAATACGCTAGAGTGGAATGTGAAATGAAAAGTTGTAACTTTTTCGCATTAAAACACCCACCAAAGATAAAGCATCTGAATCTAATGCCACACGAAATTTGTTCAAATTTATTCGGACGAGTTCGAGAGGTAGTTTTTATCGACGATCGTTCGTTTCATATTCCGCTGTAACATCTTGCTCTATCTTGTTCGCTTAAACTAATTTCAGTTTTAATTTACAAAGAAACGCAATCGGGCCCACTGTATATTATATACTTACAATATTCATTCTATTAACTTGGTAATTTCTATGTTGAAAATTAAATCCTGTCTAAAAACAATTTGATTTTCAAAAAAATCGCTTTGCAAGATGCAATTGCTAGTCTTATTAAAAAATCACTACTTGTATTGGGCAAGGCAATAAGAAAAAAACCGTAGGCATTTTTGTGCCCTATTTTGTGATCACAACACTACACAGACCAGTCACAGCACTATTTAGTCACCAATGTTATTAGATGTGGCCGAAGAAAACTCACAACTTTCACACTCAGATTTCAGTAGCGCATTTAATACGGTCGCTTGTGGTCTATTACTAGAGCAATCGCACTCTCTTAGATAGTGCAGTAATGTGGTTTGATTCTTACTGAAGGAGCGACGTCGTCAGCCTATTACCGGGCCTATTACCGTATCAGTTCTGGGCAAAATTTACTCAGACAGTCAGTAATGATTGATGACTAACGATTGAATACCTTAATCGTGATTTATGACTCATGATCGAGTAGTTTAGTCGTCAATCGTGACTAACGATTGAATAATTTTGAATCGTAATCATGACTAAAAATTTTTCATTGCAATTCTCGACTGCGGTCAACTTTGTTTTGCATCATGTTGAAGTGGAGTGGACTCATACTTGGGAAAAAATCATACAGTGGTGGGTCGGTCGGTCAGACGTTTGATCGGTCGGTTGGTTGGTCGGACAGTCAGTCAACAGACACGAAATTTTGTATAGCATTCAATTATAGTTCGCCCGTTCTTTCTTCTTTTCAGAGCATTTTAGTAAAAGCTTGCTTTTAAAAATGCTTTTTACTAATAATCTTATTATAATGCAGGACTGCCCTCTGGTAAATGTCTGTGTGAACAGGTGCGCTCAGCAACATAGTACATATTACCAAAAAATATTTTTTTAAGTTTTCGGATTGTTATTTCCTGGTGACAGCCAAAACAAATGAGCTAATAATTATAAATAATACAAACGGAGCTGCCATGGAATTCACCGACCGAAATCATGCCCATCATCAATGTATACCAGACAGTAGCTTCCCTTAGAATAAAATTGAAATCGAAGCAAGTGACAAAAGGAATCTTTTATCCCCTTGAGTAGGTCTATACGACCAAATCTGGTTCTGAAACAATTATCCGTTGAATATGATACGACCAGATCTGGTTCCGCGTTTTTTTCACTTCTTTGACGTTCTCATATTTATTCATAATTATCTAATTATTTTACAAAATGATATTTCAATATTCTATATTCGAAATTTCAATGCAATCATTGTGCAGTTGTTCTTTTTATGATTGGTGTAGTAGTTTCGTAGTTATAGTACTTTAAGGTCGATGTCGCCGAAAATCCTGCAAAAGAGACAGATGCATCCATAAAAATACCCATTTACTCCAAGGGCAACCACAAATCGTAATATGATTACTGGTCTTCTTCTTGAAGTATCGTCCCGGCCACATTTACGGTGCCCCGGTGACGCAGATGCTATTATGCTACGATTTGTTCTGAGAATATCATACGGCATATCGACTCGTAAATCTCCACAAAAAAAGTAATAGTAAGAGCGGACACAAACTATGCCCACAGCGCCGTAACTATGGGCCTAAGGACGTGACATTACTTACGCCTGGCCCCACTTCCGTCGCACCCTTTTCCCGCATTGCCTTGTAGCTTTTGAGTGAACTTACTGGGTGTTATTATACTGTGCCATCGTAATACTATTATTACACTTCTGAGAGGTGAGCGGTGGACTCCGGAATAACAACCGGCTGTGGTAGGTTTCCGGCAGCTGTCTTGCCGCATGTGAGCGTTATCTTAACACTTATTCACTCCCACGTCGAAGACATAAAAGTTAAGATACGGAAATTGCAGTTTTAAATATTTTCTTTTTGTAGATTTCAGTTTTAGATATTTTTTGGTTCTTTTTGTGAATTTGTTTTTTCAAATAACGAATACAACTTTTTTGTAGTTTGCATTTTTTGCTATTATAGTTTTTATATTATAACTAGATGACCCGGTGAACTTCGTACCACCTAAAATTGATTTGATTGTATCTTCTTCATAAGAGTTTATTGATCTTATTCAACCTTCCAAATCCAATTCATTGAAATCTATAATATGGCCGAATCATGTACGGTTTAAGTTTCGTTTGGGGATTAACCCTTGGAGTAAATGGGTATTTTCATGGATGCATCTGTCTCTTTTGCAGGATTTTCGGCGCCATCGACTTAAAGTACTATAACTACGAAACTACTACACCAATCATAAAAAGAACAACTGCACAATGATTATTGAAATTTCGAATATAGAATATTGAAATATCATTTTGTAAAACAATTAGATAATTATGAATAAATATGAGAACGTCAAAGTGAAAAAAACGCGCGACCAGATTTGGTCGACTCGTACTCAACGGATAATTGTTTCGCGACCAGATTTGGTTGACTCATACTCAACGGGTTAAATGAAATACGTTTGTAGTTAAAATAAATTCAATGTATTTAATTTACATGATGAACTATAAATGCTTTCCCGACTTTTTTGACTTTTTTGCATTTTTCTACTTTTCGGACTTTTTTGATTTTTTCGACTTTTTTGACGTTTTTGAGTTTTTTGACTTTTCCGACTTTTTTTAATTTTTCGACTTTTTGGACTTATTTGACTTTTTCGACTTTTTTGACGTTTTCGAGTTTTTTGAGTTTTTTGACTTTTTTGACTCAACTTTTTCGACTTTTTGAAATTTGACACAATCGCACGGAATGAATAACAGTTAGGTATGGATGGCGCAGCTGTCAAAGAATAGGATCGCCGCGAACGCCATCTATTGAAAGTGGGCCATTTTCCAAAATGACCAATTTCAATTTTTTCGATTTTCAGTTGTTTCTTTTAATTTTTCCTATAATTTTTTTTGTAAACTACCCCTGAATCAAGGCAAACAAAACAAAAAACTAATTATTCAAACGCACGGCGATTTATTTTTATATATAAAAAGATGATATAATATACTATTTATATGATATACTTATTATTACTATTTTTAATCCATAACTTATTTAAATGCGTCTACAGATTTATAAACTACTATTTATTCTCCGCATCTGTTTTTCATTTTATTTTTAATAAGTTCTTTGTGTTTATCTATGGGCCCGATTGCGTTTCTTTGTGAACTAAAACTAAAATTAGTCCAAGCGAACGAGACAGAGCAATACGTTAGAGCGGGATATGAAACGAACGATCGTCGATAAATACTACCTGTCGAACTTATACCTACTCGTCCGAATAAATTCGAGCATATTTCGTGCGATGTAAGATTTGACCTTGGCGAGCAGTTTTAATGCGAAAAAGTGACAACCGGTCATCTCACACTTCGCTCTAGCGTATTGCCCTGTCTCGTTCACACGGACTAATTTCTGATTTTAGTTCACGAAGAAACGCAATCGAGCCCTATATAAATAAAAATGTAACTGTTCATATGTACTAGGTCGCTAATCTCGGAAAGTTCTTCACCGATTGCTATGAAATTTTGACAAAACGTTGCATTAGAATGGACGCGTTTTAAAATAATTTATTTATCGATAAATTAATAGGTAACTGATTAAACATTTTTTTTCTTTCGTGTGGCATTGCAATGGAAGAAGGCAGAAAACGCGAGAGTAAAAAAAAAGTATTCCATTTTGAAATCACATTGTGAACGCTGTCAAATTTTGAAAATTCCGGATGCCGGGAAGGTCAAATTTAACTATAAATAATATGGTTTGTCACTCAGCATTTCCAATGTTCTTGATTGCAATGTTAAATTAAGTTTTCATAGATTTTGATTTATTTTACATTTCATTTAATTATATTCTCTGACATTGCGTTGGAAATGAACTGGATCTTTTATTATCATTTCGTTTTATTAACTGTTTTTTCTTTTTTTTTTAGAGCAATTGGCAATGTACAATGTATAATTCGTACAAATTTAGTGTTTTGATTTGTATTATAGTGTTATTTATTTATTATTATTATTCAATCTTAATTAAGTACATTCATTAATTATAAAAATAAAAAGTTTTTTATTTTAACCCTTAGAGCCCCGATTGGCCGATATCGGCCACAACACGATTCAGCGTGACGGCCCCGTTTTAATTTTATTTTAATTTAATTTGTTTTATTTTATTATGTTTTATTTTAATTATGGGTACAGTGGTTTGGCAGTAATTAATGTTTTGGTGAGACAGTGTCATAATTCAATTTTTTTTGGGTCATCAACTTGTCAATCGGCTGAGGGGCCGAGGCCTGAAGGGTTAATTAGGATAATTGTTACATAGGTTGTATTACTTATTTTAATTACTCTGACCCGCCTAGATACGGGACAGTTTAGTCCTAGTTAGGTGGGCGATGAGCATTAACTGCATTTCGGTGTTCAATTTTTCCGAGTTACAGAAATTAAAAATTACAAACAAAATGTAATGTATTACATTACAAAAATTAATGAATAAAGTATTAAACCTTAAAAATAAAAAAAAAATTGCGCTGTGTCGCTCGATTTTCACTTGAATTCAAAATTACATTGTGAAATAGAATTTTCATAGATTTCCTTTAATTTTCATTTCGATTTAATTATTTCGTAAGGCATTGCGTTGGAATTGAGCTGTGCTGCCATAGCGTTTATTTCGTGAGATAGATTGTTATCTTTTTTCTTCGTTGTTTTTAAACCCTATATTTAATTTGCCGCCGGCCTTGAGGTCTTGATCTTGGAGATGAAAGTGGAAATCTTGGAAGTGAAAATTAACTCGCTTCCCGTCATTAAATCAAGCTGAAATGTAGCTTACAGGTTTACGACGACAATAAACTATTAAAAGATGGCGGACTTGAGGAGAGGGAGGGGTGGAGAATTGGCTGGGGCCCGTTTATTTCGTTAGATGGATCCGGTCACGTTGCGCAGTAACTAGCATAAATAGAGCTTCGATATTTCGTACACATATCCCCCCAAAAGTGTCAATGTGCACCTTGAAAAGTTTTCGAAATTCGAATTATATTTCGATTTATTAATCTTTTCATTAAATATCCTTTCTCAAAATACGTTGACATCTCTTGGTCTATTGAAACTCATATTTTTTTAAACGTGATTTCGTACTTGCTGTACTCGGCCACAGCAACGCATGGCCGGGTACAGCTAGTTTTCAATACAATTAAATATGTAGTAAAAAAAAAAAACTATAAAAAAATATGTAATTTATACAAACACCGCTAAAATTTGCTGTAATTTATACAAACACCGCTATTGGCTAAAAAGTAAACATGTTTTTTTAAATTAAAATGGTCGACTTCATTGGTTGCTTAGACGAATATGAAGATGACTCTTGCGCAGTATTTTATTGCGTGATTCAGTTATTAACCGCAAAAACATTGAGAAAGAACTTAAAATAACCGCAGTAACAACAAAAGTAAACAACAAAATCATGCCTATACTCAAATATTTTACAAACGCCAAAAAAGCGGAATATGTGGTTTTCAGACATGTAATTTTCAAAAAAAAAATATGTGTGACACTCGGGGACTGCCGCGGTAAAGCTTTAACAACTTATGCAATTATAATTATTTATTTATTTTATTTTTTCTGATATCAGATAACTGCGATCTATCGGAAAACGTTGAAATTATTCCCAATCATTTGCGGCTGCGGTAGCAAATGATTCGGAATAATTTAAACGTCTTCCGATAGAGCGCCGCGCACGAATTTTTTATTCGATAAAGCAAAAAAGCCGGATTATTCGAAAAAATTCGTAGATAAAAAGATAGACAATTAAATTATCTAAAATGGTGCAGGTTTCATAATAATACGCCAGATAGTATTTGCGTAGTAGTCGTTTTTGTGTTCGGTTAGACCTAATTTCACAAATTAATTACACTATGTAATATAAACAAAATCTAAAATATTCAAAGCTAAGAATATTAGGAAAATGTTCTTGTTTAATATATATTTTTTTCGAATTGTAAGCAGTACTCGTTTAGACGTAATTATCAGTTTAAAATCATTAATTTTCGTTAAGAAATTTCTTCATTCGGTCGCCGCGCTGGCCTAGGCCTGCGATAAAAGCTATGCAATAGCTTAAAAACCAAGACTCTTCTTCAGTCTCCAGCCGACGGCCCCCAAAGGGGCCAGCCTGGGGCCGCTTAAGCTTATTTAATATCTTCGACAGACTGTTTTTAATTAGTGTTACAGTACAAGCTAATAAGCAGCTTATGATATATTTTTCTGAAAAAAAACACAAAAACAGTTTTTTTTTCAGTACAACACAATAAGCAAATTAGAGTAAATCAGTACAACACAATAAGCAGTTCAATTTTTTTGTTTTAAAAAAAAAACTTTTTTTTTTAAAGCTATTGCATAGCTTTTATCGCGGGCCTAGGCCAGCGCGGCGACCGAATGAAGAAATTTCTGATAATTACGTCTAAACGAGTACTGCTTAGGATTTGAAAAAAATATATGTTAAACAAGAACATTTTCCTAATATTCTTAGCTTTGAATATTTTAGATTTTGTTTATATTACATAGTGTAATTAATTTGTGAAATTATGTTAAAACATTGTTAAACATTGTTAAAAATGCTATGCAATAGCTTTACCGCGGCAGTCCCCGAGTGCCACAAGTTTTTTTTTTTGTTAAATTTGTAATATTTACCTATTGAAGAAAAGTTTGAGAAGCCTTAGGCGCGCTGCGTCATCTAGCAAAAGGTAAAATATCGATAATAATCAATATTAGCGATATTTTACTTACCGTGCTCATCTCTTTTTATACCAATCAATTTTTTTTACAAAAATCCATTTTTTTTTTTTTTTTTTTTATTAAAGTTAGGTATTTAGTTGGCCGTACTGATTCTCTCACTACAAAGATTTTGCTAATTAAAAACTTACCCTGCATTTATATAATATACTATATTGAGGCCAGCTGAAATGGCAATGTGCGGATCTGTCAACCACCGCAAATGGCCAACCGGCCTTTTTGGTGCCCCAGCGATTAAATTGGGCATGAAAATGCAATCACCTAATATATCAAAAAATCTAACAAATAAAAAAGTAAAAATTTAGAATTAACATTAAAATTAATTTCATCATTACTTTTTTAAATTAGCATTTATTTGCAAATTCTTCCAAAGGACAATGGGTGGTTTCGTACCCAGGTTGTAACACTTATACATATACCAAACGAAAGCTTACTAAATATGTGACATTTAATTTTATGTCGGCTAAGTGTTATCAGTGGCTGAACGAAGTTATAGCGTCTAGAAATAAATAATATAAATATATATATATATATATATATATATATATATATATATATATATATATATATATATATATACATACATACATACATACATACATACATACATGCATGCATGCATGCATGCATGCATGCATGCATACATACATACATACATACATACATACATACATACATACATACATACATACATACATACATACATACATACATACATACATACATACATACATACATACATACATACATACATACATACATACATACATACATACATACATACATACATACATACATACATACATACATACATACATACATACATTCATACATACATACATACATACATACATACATACATACATACATACATACATACATACATACATACATACATACATACATACATACATACATACATACATACATACATACATACATACATACATACATACATACATACATACATACATACATACATACATACATACATACATACATACA
Source organism: Micropterix aruncella (assembly GCA_944548615.1). NCBI lineage: Eukaryota > Metazoa > Arthropoda > Insecta > Lepidoptera > Micropterigidae > Micropterix > Micropterix aruncella. The sequence continues at coordinate 2,787,438 of OX155967.1, read as the reverse complement.
TACATACATACATACATACATACATACATACATACATACATACATACATACATACATACATACATACATACATACATACATACATACATACATACATACATATATATATATATATATATATATATATATATATATATATATATATATATATATATATATATATATATATATATATATATATATATATATATATATATATATATATATATATATATATATATATATATAGATACATATATATATATATATATATATATATACTCATACAACAAACGTTACAAGTCAGCTTGGAACAAAGTATTGCTTGCGTTACGTGCATATTATATAGACAGAGCGAGGAGTTAAATCGGCTCCTCGCCAGTACCGGCTTACCGAGTAGCATCGGACCCCTTGCGTTACGTGCATATTATATAGACAGAGCGAGGAGTTAAATCGGCTCCTCGCCAGTACCGGCTTACCGAGTAGCATCGGACCCCATAGCTGACTTGTAACGTTTGTTATATATATATATATATATATATATATATATATATATATATATATATATATATATATATATATATATATATATATATATATATATATATATATATATATATATATATATATATATATATATATATATATATATATATATATATATATATATATATATATATATATATATATATATATATATATATATATATATATATATATATATATATATATATATATATATATATATATACATACATACATACATATATATATATATATATATATATATATATATATATATATATATATATATATATATATATATATATATATATATATATATATATATATATATATATATATATATATATATATATATATAGATACATATATATATATATATATATATATATATATATATATATATATATATATATATATATATATATATATGTGTATATGTATATATATATATATATATGTATATGTACGTATGTACGTATGTACGCACGTACGCACGCACGCACGCACGCACACACACACACACACACACACAAAAATTATTCCAGTATATACAAAAATAATATTAATAAGAATATGACAATATTCATTTATTTATTTATTTATTTATTTATTTATAGTATTACACAAGTTCGTTTGTACAGTTTACCATATCATGTTGTATATATATATGTGACGTTAGCAAAAAACTGATTCTCGAGGAGATATAGTAATGAATAAAAGTCGCCTAACTAGGCCAGGGCCTGTTCTAAGGCAGACTTTATAAAATATTGCTTAAATGTATCTAATCAAATTACTAAATAATTGTTATATAAAAAAAAATAAAAAAAAAAAATTAAAACAATTAAAATTTGTAGAAATTCTATTACTTTGACAATAATTATTAAAGTGTATAGTAAAAGTAAAAATATGTTTGAAAGTAAAAATATATGTCTAAAATTGAAGAATAATGTGAAAAATTAATATACAAAAAATTAATATACAATATTCAACATTCCATTGATGTTTTCCCTGCCTTCTTTAATAAGCCACCTAGAAACCGATTTTTTAAATTTGTTTTTGGTTTCAATGCGTTTAACGACATCAGGCAGGTAGTTGTACATTCTCGGTGCTATGAAGTTGAAATGTCTCTGTCCGAAAGTCGTACGGGTTCTTGGCACTATCATATCGTCATTCTTAGCAGCTCTGGTGAGTCTCACTCGTGCGTTAATAAGTGGCATTTTGAATTTTGCGTGTATCAAGGCTATCTTAATGTACAACAGTCTTGGGTCCAAAATATTACTATCTTTATATAACTGGTTCGTAGGATATCGATACGGTTTACGCTCGATAATTTTTAGTATACACTTATGCGCTACTTCAAGAGGCTGGAGGATAGTTGATGCACAACCACCCCACCCGATTATGCCATAACAAAGAATGCTTTGGCATAATGCATAATACGTATTTTTTAGTGTCCCCCGGGTCTAAAATATTTCTCACTTCGCGGAATACGTAGGAAAGTTTTCGAACCTTGCTTGTCAACATCTCAATGTGCTTTTGCCAACGCAGCATATTATCAATTATTATTCCGAGATATTTTACGTGTTCTGTCCTTTCCAGGAAAGGGCATTTACATTGCTGTGTATTTTTACATGAGTGAATAGTTACGGTATGATATGGTGATGGTTGTCCTTTATTATTATTACTAAAAGTTATATATTTCGTTTTTTTTTATATTTAGGCTAAGAAGGGATTCATCTAACCATTCACGTACTTGATTAATACCAGCATTGGCTGCACAGAAAGTGTCTCTCCAGGTATGCCCATCAAAGATAATGACTGTGTCAATAGCAAAAGAAATGGTTTTCCCCACCAGATCGCATAATTTATTTATGTAAATGAGAAATAAAATAGGCCCGAGAACACTACCCTGAGGAACGCCAAATGGCAGGTCTTCCGGTTTGCTGGTTACATTATTAATGGTGATAATTTGTTTTCTATTTTGCAAATAGGTCTTAAACCAGTTGAGTGTGACATGCTGGATTCCAACTTCCCCCAACCTCCGAACGAGCTTATCGTGCGAGACCGTATCGAATGCCTTTGCGAGATCCAAGAAAACAGCTATGCACTTTTTATCCTCATCCACATTGCAATTAATAATACGTGTCACTTCTGCGATTGCATCAGTTGTGCCTATTCCTTCTCTAAACCCAAACTGGTTATTAGATAAAAGATTGTTTTCTTTTAAATATTTCAGAAGACGTTTTTTTGCGACTTTCTCTATAATTTTGGATAAGGTGCTTAAAAGAGAAATTGGTCTATAATTATTTATATCCCTTCTGTCACCACTTTTAAATATAGGAACTACTTTAGCGCATTTAAGTGCTTCAGGAAATATGCCCTGCTTGAAACTATGATTGACTATGTGTGCTATGGGACCACTTAGTTCATTTTTTGAGTTTTTGAAAACTTTTGAATTGAGATTGTCAATACCTGAAGAGGAGACATTTTTTAACGAGTCTATCATTTGGGAAATTTCTTCCGATGTTGTAGGAGTTAAATAAAACGACACCGTAGGGGTAGTCTGAGAAGAAACAAACCCTGTTGAATCACATCTACTTTGTATGTGTTTGGCTAAATTCTGCCCTACACCGGCAAAATGTTTGTTAATTAACATAATCGGCGAGTATCCGCGGAGAAGTATCTGTATTTATGATTTCCTTTCCGGTGTTTAACTGATATATAGATTGTTTAGCTTTTGTTCTGTTTGAAATATCGTTTATAACTTTCCATGTATTTTTTGGATCACCATTTGCTTTCCGTAATTCATTTTTGTAATATCTGACTTTAGTGTTGTGGATTATTTTATTACATATGTTTCGATACTGTTTAGCCTTATCTTTTAAACCTAGGTTATCAGGTCTACGCCGTGATGCTAAGTGGAGTTTGTCTCTTCTATGTATACAGAATAATAGTCCATCCGTCATCCAAGGTTTGTATGTTTTATTTTTATGTTTTATAGCAACCGGTTTAATGGAACAGTTCGAATTAACCACGCTTTGAAGTAGATTTATAAATAATTGAGCTGCACTATTCACGTCGACTTGATCATAGATAGCCGTCCAATCAATAGCAGTGACTTCTTCTCGAATTTTATCATAGTTAAATGTCTGTTTCATTATTTGGTTTTTTGTTTTTTTCATGTGGTTAAAATTATAATTCATTTTAAATAAAATAACATTATGATCTGTAATTGATGTTTCATAAACTATTGATAAGGTTGGATAACGGGATCGGCACATTATATGGTCTAAGCATGATTTAGAGTTTTTAACTTCACGCGTAGGGGTCTCAACTAGACAAACCAATCCATAAAGTGTAAGAAGCTCTAGATATTCATTTGCCTGGGGGTGCATTTTTTCATTTATAGATATGTTCATATCTCCTGTTAATATTAAGTTATTTATGTTGGAGATTGTTTTTAGCAAATCGTTCAGACTCGTTAAAAATTTGCTGATATTGTGAACAGAAGGACTTCTATAGATAGCTACAATACAGATTGTCTTGTCTAATAAAACCTGTAAGCAGTTTGCCCCAAATATACTCACCTCATTGACGGTTATTTCTGTTACTTGTTCACTCGCATAGATGACAACTCCATCATTTTGTAGTTTATTCAATTTGGTATAGTATGAACTATAGCCCGATATCCCAATTGGAACAAAGTGCTTCCCAATCCAAGCTTCCGTTAGAATTATAATATCGAAATCAATTTGTAAATCTTGTAGCATTACGAGAAACTGATCGAAATTTTTTTGTAGACTTCTGATGTTAAGACAAATCATTCTCAGGCCTGTTCCTTCTGCTAGGACTACCCTACAAGTATTGACATTTGATGTCACATGAGCCTCATGTGAATTTGCGTCAAAAACATTTATTATATTATTATCCATTGCGGTCGTATAATACGGAATGACTAAGATGAATATTATAACTCAAGTGATCCAAGGCACCGACAGATGTGCTGGTTTTATGGTACAAGAGGTAACTCAGAATAGTGTATGAATGTATGAATATTGTATAATCAAATTTCATGAATAATCCATTATTCTTATTATTAAAATACCTAAAGCAAATAAAAAAATGCAATTGAAAGTCTGAATAAAAAATGATAGTCTTATTAATATTATTTATATAATTGTTGTAAATGCAATGGTCATATATTTTTAAAGATATCTGAATAGTAATCAAAAGAAAAATTAAAATTAAAAGAAAAAATAAAATTAAAAGAAATTCCAAGTTAAAAGAGTTGACATTGACAATGTTATATAAAAGTGGTTTTATTTCAATTCTAAAAAAATGCGATTAGTTATTAAAACAGGTTTAATGTTATCATCCTGACGGATAAATATCCTGCCGTTGTTTACCCATACATATTTAAAGCGGTTTTCACGAGCAAATGATTTAGCGCGGCCTAGCAGATATTTTGATGATCGAGTTAAATTCTCAGAGACATATATGGGTGCAGTACTATCAGAAATGCCTAAATCCCTTGTATTCAGTTTTTTGCTAACATCCTTACAAGTTTTATTATAATCTTTTACGGCCTTTAGGAGGTTATTTCGCTTCGCTTCGTGATGGAATTTTACTACTAGGGCTCTGGGTTTATTGTCTGATTTTTTGTAGAATTGTCGAGAAATGTTCAAAATGACGTCCGATTTGATTTCGCAATTTACGTGAGAACCAATCTTTTCAAGAAGTTGCTGTAAATTTTTATGTTCTTCAGGAATTCCTCTAATTTCTACATCACATCTCCTCTGCTGCTGTTCAAAATTGTCGGTCTTATATTGTACGAGCGATAATTTTTCGTTTAATTCTTTATTGGTTTTCTGCAGGATTGGTATGACTAGGTTCTGCTTCTCAAGCATTTCTATTCTTTCAGCCAGATTATCATAGCGATTTGATAGAAAATCGGCCGATTTTATGATATCCTCATTTTGTTTCTTAAGCGAATCCATTCTTTTTGCTATCACATTCATTTTGTCATCTATGTAAGAAATTATGGATTTTCTAAAGTCGATTAAATGTATTTCAATTAAAGCCGTCAATTCGTCGACATCATAAAACTTCGATTGAGGGGTCGATTGTAGTGCGTTTTTTTCTGAATGCATTGGTGTTAAAGCAGGTGAATTAAACGCATTATCGGACGCCCCATTTTTTGTCTGCCTTGGGTCTAACGAGTTGCAGTGATCACATTGCCACTGGGCCATATTTTTTTCAGACATTTTATTAAAGTTCATTTTCAAGATATTGACGCATTTTAAGTGAAAATGTTCCCTACAGTGCACGCAGGATAACTTATCTTTTGTTGATATAGTTTTTTCGCATTTGCCGCAATCCATTTCGATGATGAAAATTTACTAGAGGATGAACCAATGTATTTCGATTTTATCGTACGATGAATATTTTATATATGAATATTTTCTAATTTTAATTTTCTCTTTTATTCTCTCTAAAAAGAAAAGAGATCATCGAATGAATTAATGGTCTTAATGATCATCGAATGGAATTAATGGTTAAACTACACGTCTTTCGACTTATTTTAGCTTGCACACGAGCATCGCGTCATTTTATTCTTAAGCACTTATTATTCACAAATTTCTTATTATTATTTTTATGCATATTATTATTATTATTCTTATTATTATTTTTATTTTCTCACAATTATTATTTTATTCTTAAGCACGTATATACAAAAATAATATTAATAAGAATATGACAATATTCATATATGAATATTTTCTAATTTTAATTTTCTCTTTTATTCACTCTAAAAAGAAAAGAGATCATCGAATGAATTAATGGTCTTAATGATCATCGAATGGAACTAATGGTTAAACTACACGTCTTTCGACTTATTTTAGCTTGCACACGAGCATCGCGTCATTTTATTCTTAAGCACTTATTATTCACTTATTACACAAAAACACTTCTTATTCCTATATTTACAATTAAATGATTGGCCGAAATGCTATTAGAATTATATTGTGGTTGTCTTACATGTTGTACATATTATTGGCGTAATATGGTACGTCGGATACAGCAGGTTTCTAGAATTAGAAAGACCTGCTTACTTCTTAGACGAATTATTTTTTGACGACGAAATGCATGTTTAAACCATAATATATACATATAAAAAATATAGTTGTTTATTCCGAAATCTATGGTTAATTACTCACAAGAAAATGTGGGGATGAGAATTAGCCTAAAAGGATTTAAATATTGGTAGATCTGTATAACAGACCCGTTTAAAAAAATTAATTACCTATTAATATTACAAAATCACCCAAATGTACAAAACATGTATAACTCTAACATGGATTAATGAATTCATATTTTATTTTAATACTTACAACTACCATAAAATTAATTAATATAAGTAATTAGTTGCTACTCGCTGGGTACACTTTACATATAAAAATACCCATTTAATAGAATTGAGATAGCTGGAACACTGGGCAAGGAGGCAGTTTTATATTTAGCATTGGCTACTTTTTTTAGGGTTTCGTGAACTTTGAGAGTGGCGCAGGATAATAAATAACAGGATAATAATAATAGGATAATAAACAACAGGCGTCAATTCTTATTAACGCGGGTGGAGCCACAGGCACAGTTAGTATACTTATAAGGATTCACAGACTGCCACAGATAGATAATTATTTAAAAATATTTAGTTTTTTTATTCAAAAACCAATAGTTTAGTGTCTATTCGAGAGAGTGTGGTGGAGATAATGTACTGAAAACCCTACAAATATTGTTATTTCTATGTAGGGGAAGCGCTACAGTTATTGGCCATGCTATAGTTATTGGACATTGACAGTGTTATTAAATAGATTTCCTTAATCCGCAGACTATCCTCGGAATACTAAGTCCGCGTATTATCTCTTAATTCGGGTGTTAAAGCAATGGTATTAATAAACCAGGTTTAAACCTAGACTAGTTAGTCGGCGGATTAGAGTGAAAACATATTTTCCATATAGTAACACTGTCATATTCGGTTCGTTATGTTGTCAACTTGGCTAGACGGGGGGCGCCAGTTTTGCATGCGGCAAGTTTGCACAAATGTCACTTTTGACAGTTCCAAATTTGTTGAGGGCAGATTTGCAGGAGGCAACCTTGCAGGCGGCAACCTTGCAGGCGGCAACCTTGCAGGCGGCAACCTTGCAGGCGGCAACCTTCAGTACAGTTTTTAAGTTTTTCTGTTAGGTTAGGTTTTTCTTTCCCTAAAATCGAAGTGACATTAATTACCGGCATCCTTGTAGTGGATGACTTTTATACATCAAACTAAACATTAAAAAAAATGTTTTAAGTTTTTCTGTTAGGTTAGGTTAGGTCATTTTGACATTTGCAAAACTGCCTTCTGCAAGATTGCCTTCTGCAAAACTGCCGCCTGCAAGAATGCCGTCTGCAAGATTGCCGTCTGCAAATTTGCCTTCTGCAAGTTTGATGGGACCCGGCTAGACTTAGGTCTCAGGCTCTCAGCTGTCATTCGAACTGCGACATAACCTCAGTTCGCAATACCTCTGTTGCGTCGGCTGCTTGGTTTTTATAAGTAAAATGAAAGAATACTTATGCACTTACTAATTCTTTATTTATTATTAAGGGCAACCATAACCTTGTTGATCAAAAAATAGTTTTATCGATTGTCATAGTTTTGTCTAGCTTCTCCGCCGACTCTTGGGATGCAAAGATGGGTACAGTCGATAACCTAGGTCTGCGCATTAAGCTTGAATCTGAAAGTAAAACGCAATAACATATTACTAAGTATAAAAATATATAGAAAGAAACAAATTACAGAGACACTAACCTTATTACAACCTACTGATTGCCGCGGCGACTTGCAGCTCGGGCTTCACGTATCCACCTTTTTTGTCGCCTCGAACCTCAGGACGTACCATATTCAAAATTTTTAGAATACTCACCTTCCAGAAACGATAATTTTTGCGAAATTCCTAATCCGGCAATTTGACATATTATGGGTCGAAGCGCCTTTTGTAAAATTTCGGCATTCGGAGCCTAAAAACGCGCAAACGTTGACGGTACGAAAATAATTCACTTCATCCATTTTCTCACGGAATATCACGAATAACGAACGCAAAATCCGAACAAATCGCTGGTATGTCGCAAAACACGCAACTGTTCACCGCTATTCCTGCACTATTCTACCTCACACCACGGACTAAACTGACAGGAGATAGATAGTCTAGTAGTAATAGCGACGGAATAGTGCTATTCCAGGTTTATTAATGGCACTCACATGGCACTTTCGTTTATTCCGAGGATTACGCGCGGAATAGGATTTAGTCTGGGTTTATTAATAACACTGTGAGTGTTTAGTGTTAAAAAATAGCATTTCCTTACATTCAATAGCGTTTCTTAAAAATCCATCTGGTAACTCAATTTTTGTTGTTTCCATATAGGTATACCAGTCGGGGGGCGCCAGTTTTGCATGCGGCAATTTTGCACAAATGTCACTTTTGACAGGTCCAAATTTGTTGAGGGCAGATTTGCAGGAGGCAACCTTGTAGGAAGCAACCTTGCAGGCGGCAACCTTCAGTACAGTTTTTAAGTTTTTCTGTTAAGTTAGGTTAGGTTAGGTTTTTCTTTCCCTAAAATCGAAGCGACATTAATTACCGGCATCCTTGTAGTGGATGACTTTTATACATCAAACTAAACATTAAAAAAAATGTTTTAAGTTTTTCTGTTAGGTTAGGTTAGGTCATTTTGACATTTGCAAAACTGCCTTCTGCAAGATTGCCTTCTGCAAAACTGCCGCCTGCAAGAATGCCGTCTGCAAGATTGCCGTCTGCAAATTTGCCTTCTGCAAGTTTGATGGGACCCGGGGGGCGCCAGTTTTGCATGCGGCAATTTTGCACAAATGTCACTTTTGACAGGTCCAAATTTGTTGAGGGCAGATTTGCAGGAGGCAACCTTGTAGGAAGCAACCTTGCAGGCGGCAACCTTCAGTACAGTTTTTAAGTTTTTCTGTTAAGTTAGGTTAGGTTAGGTTTTTCTTTCCCTAAAATCGAAGCGACATTAATTACCGGCATCCTTGTAGTGGATGACTTTTATACATCAAACTAAACATTAAAAAAAATGTTTTAAGTTTTTCTGTTAGGTTAGGTTAGGTCATTTTGACATTTGCAAAACTGCCTTCTGCAAGATTGCCTTCTGCAAAACTGCCGCCTGCAAGAATGCCGTCTGCAAGATTGCCGTCTGCAAATTTGCCTTCTGCAAGTTTGATGGGACCCGGGGGGCGCCAGTTTTGCATGCGGCAATTTTGCACAAATGTCACTTTTGACAGTTCCAAATTTGTTGAGGGCAGATTTGCAGGAGGCAACCTTGCAGGCGGCAACCTTGCAGGCGGCAACCTTCAGTACAGTTTTTAAGTTTTTCTGTTAGGTTAGTGTGGTGTCTTTCCAAGATGTGGGGGCTTCCAAGATGTGGGGGCCTTCCCACGCGTGGCCTACATACAGACTCAACCCTTCAGGTTGTAAGGCTAAAGGTGACGTCGGGCGGCGTTGTCGAAATCCTCGTTTTTAAACGTCGCTCGGGTCGTGTCTAATCCGCTGTAGGTAGTATTTCCAGGATATGCGCTCGAGGTTTGTATTGTTAATAAAAAAAAAATAATAATTTTTATGTTTTAAAAATCTTCTAAGCCATTAAAGTTTTTATTTCCTATAAAATGTAGTCTATTGCACTATTTACTAATTTACAGTAATTTCGTTTATGTTTCAAAGCACGTACTAATAGTTCTACTTTAAATATGATCTCCGATATGATCTCCGACAAAGCACTGTTACAATATGATCTGCCGCAAGGCACTGTTAAATGATCTGCCCCGATATCGGCGGGTGACCGACCTTATATAGGTATGACCGCTGCGGCCGGCCCAGTGGTGGGGCGGGTTGCACCCCGCCCCGCCCGCGACTGCCGACCGCCGCGTTGTTATATGTCGTTTCCGTAAAGCTAATATATTATAATATTGCCTACTATTTTACTAAGTTAAGAGTGTACATACGACCTTAAACTCTAACTTATATTAACTTATGATTATTATATACATTTTAATAATCATATATTATTGCTATGTCCTATTTTAGGTTGAATTTAAATATTTTCACCATTTATTGGCCGATTTGGCTCGGACTTAGTCTAAAAATTAAATTAAATTATTCTAAACATTTAGACATTTTCATGGCAGCAATTTTGTGGATTTCTAGTGATCCAATATTTAAGCTGGTGCTTTCAAAATATGAGTAATTCGTTTGTACCTACCTGGCTGGCGGGGTGGGTCGATTTTACAATCGGCGACGGAGCGGCCTAGTCCTTTTTTTGTCGGCGGTGCATTTAGGGTGAGTTTTATTACCCTTTTAAATGCACGTGCTGGGATTTTTCCGACGTTTTCCTTTGTTCGCGGGCGAAGGTTTGTTTTCGGGTTGACGTGTAATTTCGAAATTTTTAGCGTTTGCTTGTAAATATTCCACTTTTAGTCAGTGGCGTGCCCAGGGTTCGTAAATAGGGCAAGCCCGACATACCTCTTTGTGTTTTTTTTACGCTTTTTATAGTAAAAAAGTGGTACCTCTTTACTCTTTAATCTTCAGTTTGAAATTTACTGCTTGGGTCGTACATTCAATAAAGCACACTGAAGGCATGCTACTGCAAGACAGAATTTAACATATACTTATCAGCAGTCGCATACCTCTAGTGGCTTTAAAGGACTCTCTAGACGATCAAGCATGCTTGTCAAAAATCGCGTCACGGGCTGGGAGGGGATCGTAAACCGCAGAAAATATGCATTTTTTTTAAATATTTACCAAAAATGCCAGTCACGTCATTCATCAATCAATTACTTCTAATTAACGTGACTCCCTGGTATAAACTACAAAATTATGCATTTTTGGTAAATATTACAAAAAAATATTTGCATATTTCCTGCGGTTTTACGATCCCCTCCCTGTCCGCGACGCGAAGCTTGTCAAGCATGCTTGATCGTCTAGAGAGCCCCTTAGAAAAGCCATTTTATTTGCTTGAGTTGACCCTTGCTTGAGTTGATAAGTTGACCCTTGCTTGTATGAGCTGTAAGACTATTTTATAAAAAAGTGAACAAAAAGTAAAATAAGTGACCCTTAGAAAGCTAGCCATGGGAATGAAACTCACGCTGGCATATTTTCATCGTTTATATTCTAAATCGAAGCGTCTACCTTTTTTCAAAAATGATTTTATTACGTCTGAGTAAAATGATGGCGAACGCTTTAATTCTTTTAACAACTGTTTTTCAATAGCAACCATAACTCAGATAGACGTTCCTGACCCTGTGTATTTCTTAGGTAAGTATGAATAAGCTTAAGAGATGAGAATGCACGTTCTGCGGAAGCACTTGTAGCAGGAATAGTGACGACAAGATACGCTAACTTCAACAATTGGGGAAAGGTGTCTTCGAGGCTATTCTGACTAATTCGTTCAAAAACATTGCAATCTTTCAATTCAAGAGAGGAGTACAAACAAATCATTTGGTTCTTTAAAACCTTCTGTCAAAATGGTTTGCATAAATGTCAAATAATGAATCTAATGCCTTTGTAGGAAAATCTAAACGGTATTTCTCTTATAGTTTGTTGTTGAAGAGTTGGAAAAATTTCAATTTGAAAATTTGCGAATATCGATCGTCAATTTCGCAAAATATGTTGTCAATTAATTACCTGGACAAAAAGTCGTTTGTATTCAGTATGAGCACAGCGTACGTTGCGTCTCAAACGAGGTGCTGAGTTATTTTGTAGATTGTTTTCATAAATTTGATCAAATTCATATTGAAATTCAACACGTAACCAAGTCTGAAATTCCTTTATTTTGTTTTCCTTTCTTAATTCCTATAACCCACATCGACTTGTGATTTTTGAAGAATGTTGTACAAACGCTCAGTTTTTTAAAAATTCGGCGGAAAACAAGGTGAAAAAATTTAAATGGAATGATCGCATCGAGTTTTTAAAATTCTTCGCTGCTAAAACCGTATCCCCGTCTTAGTCCTGCGGGTTGTCACATATGTCAGAAAACAAAGTAATAAGAATACATTACTGACCACAAAGGACAATTTCCTCCATTTTTTTATCAGGCACTAAAACCACAAATCAATTGAAATTACACAATAAAAAATTAGCCCGACGTCACTCGCACATTGCAATCCAAACTAATTATAATGAAGTCGCGCTTTCTGTTGACACGTTCGCATTCGCAGTTCGCATTCAACGTCATGGCTAAGCAAGCCCGGCTTAGCTCCCGATACAAAAGTTGTATATACACATATATTGTTTAGCGTAATTTGCCACAGGTGCGAATGAGAGGAACACTGATTTTGAAAGCCGCATTGAAAGCCCATAATGTGCGAGCGAGACAGCAATCGCGCCCTGTCTATAATTATCGCACCCTGTCGATAACAGATTTTTTCTCGCGTGGAGCGAGCTGTGCGCGCTAGATAGCAGTAGGAGCGCTAGCAAAAAAAATTGTTTAGTTGTTTTTTTACGAATTGTGTTATTCATTTATTTAATTGTTAATTTGGAATTATAGGCAAGCCAGGCTTTTCGGCTTATATGAAGAGACCGCCACTGCTTTTAGTTTAACATCCAATTAGCCCCCGCTTTTAGTGGAGCTAATCCGGGTATACCGGTATTATGTGCATAGTGCACTTACTGCCATAAGTAATATTTTTTGGTTGGGGAATTTGAAGTGCACGGAATTTTAGGCATGACGACACAATATTGTTGTGATGTTTATCATCATCATGCCTGCCCGATATTTCATCTTTCTTCCCACAACATCCCCCTCTTCGTGAGACAAGTGTTTCTCCTCACTCCTCTTCTTCGGGAGGTGAAATTGTTGTTCTCACTTCCTCTAGGTGGGGAGAATAGATAACTGCCACTTTATGTACTGGTCTTTTGTATGATTTTCCGCGACAGCAGATCGTTACTGAACGTACTTGCTTATCGGGAGCGGTATGTACTTGCTCTATTCGCCCTCGGAGCCAAGTATTTCTGGGTAGGTCCTCGTCCACAAGGATGACTATGTCTCCTATCTGGACGGGTTTTACCGCGTCGTGCCATTTTGGTCTCTTCGCCAGCGTCGGGAGATATTCGCGTACGAATCTCGACCAAAAATGGTTTGCCATTATTTGGGCTATTTGCCACTGTTTTTTGAGGCAAAGATTGTCGCTGTCAATCACGCCTATGTTGAGTCGACCTGATGACGAACCAATCAAGAAGTGATTTGGCGTAAGACTTTCGTCGTCTAGGCTGTCGAGTGAAACATGGGTTAACGGGCGAGAATTTACCGAATGTTCAGCCTCTGCCATTAATGTTAGTAATGTCTCGTCGCGAGGAGCTTTTTCCTTTAAAGTGATGGAGAGAGCTTTTTTTATGGATTGGATCAATCTCTCATAAAAACCTCCCATATGGGGGGCTGTCGGAGTGTTGAATCTCCACTCTATTTCCTTCATAGCGCATTGTGATCTTACGTCATCAAAATTGACATCTTGCAGTGCCCGTTTCAACTCGTTATTGCTCCCGTGAAAACTCGTTCCGTTATCGGAAAATATTACGGACGGTGTCCCTCTGCGTGCGCATAGTCGCTTTATTGCCATCATTGTGCTGTCCGTAGATAATGAATGGACGATTTCTATGTGGACGGCTAGACTACTCATACAACAGAAAAGCATACCGTACCGTTTTTCCCGGTGTCTTCCCACGATGACTTCTATCGGCCCGAATATATCGGCTCCAATATTGGTAAACGGTCGTATGTGATGAGCCAATCTGATGTCCGGTAAGACCGCCATTTTGGGTGGAATTGGCTTCGCTCTGTCAATTTGACATTTTCGACAGTCGCGAGTAATTTTTCGGATCGCTCCCCGGAGTTGCAATATCCAATAACGCTGTCGTAGTTCATTACAAACCCATTCCCGTCCTTTGTGACCGGCTTGCTCGTGCTGCCATTTCATTAATAACTGGGTGTAATGACTACGCGCGTCCAGTATTGCAGGTTGTTTTACCTCGGGGGCGACACCGGCTAAATTCTGTATGCGACCGCCTACTCGCAGGATCCTATTCGTATCCAGGTACGCATTTAGGTTTCTTATCCTGCTGTTTTTTGGCAATTCTTTGTTAATTTCTAATAATGAAATTTCCTCGTTGAAATCTTGTTGCTGCGAAACCCGAATCAGGTAGAGGTCCGCGCAAGCAAGTTCTTGTGGGGTTAAATATTTTGTTTTTTCGCCGCTGCGTTTGCAGCGTTGTAAGAATCGAATATCCATGCTACTGTACGACGTAACCGTTCTAGGCGTGAGAATCGTTTTGTCTCGATTAGTGAAATATTTTTTATCGAGGTCATTACATATACCGGTCGACGTTCTTCGTCCTGACCGTATTCCGATGATGGAGATTCATCATCCGCGGGCCAGTGGTCGCTATTTTCCAGTAGGAATTCCGGTCCGTTTATCCTTTTATTTACTCCCGCACTCCGTAAGTGGTTTACGGCGCGGCAAGTAGACAAATCACCGCCCCCCCCCTCCCCCTAATGTCCAACCAAGTCGGCAATAGGTCGCTATCGGAGCGTTCGGGGGACCGGCTTTTATCGTTCTGGGAATGATTAAGTCATAATGATCTATTCCTATTAGAATTTGCGGTGCTCCTTCAAAGTCGCAAAACGGTATGTCGGCTAAATGAGGCCATTTATTTAACATAGATTTAGCACAGAATTTTTGTGCTGGTAAATCCAGCTGTTTTATGGTCCTGGCGTTACGCAAATCGTAATATTTATTACTTTTCAGCGGTCGGATCTTACAGTTTATTCGCTGCGTTGTCGCGTTCGCAACTGACATGCCCGAGGCGCCTACTAAATTTAAGGGGCTAATTTCCCCGTGTACTCCTATTTTATCTGTTATGCTCTGATCTATTAATGTGATTGAAGATCCTTCATCGCATAATGCTAGCGCTCTTATAACGCCTTTCGGCCCCCGTAGTTCCACGGGCGCTACTCATAGAATCATTTTTTCCGATCCGTCCCAAGTATTAGCTACTGTATTAGGGGTATTTTGGTCGTCGTTTGAGGGCTGATTTTTTATCGCGGCATTATTTTTATGTAGTAATTTGTGGTGAGGCCACTTACAACCTTCTATCCCGCAAGGCTTTTTTATGCTACATTGCGCTTGGCGGTGGTCTTTTTTAAAACACCGTGTGCATAAGCGTTTTTCCTTAACCCATGTCCAACGTTCGTTTATTGACATTTTTTCTACTTCGCGGCATTTAAGGGTTAGATGATTGTTTCGCCCGCACTTTAGGCAGGCGTCTGTCGACTCCTGAGTGTCTGTAGCAAAAACTCTTTTTTTGCTCGGCATCTCGGATCGATTGTTGATAGGTTTATTTTTTGAATAATTTTTTACGGGATCTTCTTGAGAGGCGGCGTCTACTATTGTCTCTAACCAGTTTCCGTAATCTAAAAGAGTAGGATGCGGTCCATGGCCGGCGGAGTACCACTGTAACCGCAAATGTTGTGGCAACTTCATGACTAATTCTTTTAGCAGCGGTGGATTTGTGAGATATGCAGAATGACCCATATTTTTCAAAGCATGTACGACATTACAAACGGTAGTGCCGTACTCAACCAACTTAAATATCGAATCACTCACCAATATTTGCTGCGTGCTGCGTGCTTCCTGCATGAGCGCGTCGATGCGAGCGCCAGGTCTGCCGAAACGGCGTTCTAGCGCTCTTCGGATCTCCGGGACATTGCCGGGATCCAGTAACATCGCGCGTACTGCCTCGCGCGCGGGTCCTCGCAGGCTTTGTTGTAGTCGCAGCAGATTGTCCGCGTTGGTGAATCCGCACATTGCCGACCCCTGGTCGAATAGTGCGGCGTATATTGGCCACTCCTGGATGCTGCCGTCGAACTGGGGAAGGCTGCGTAGCATCTTCGCTCGGGTCTGCATCATGTAGACGTCGGGCGGGCTGCATTCTTCCTCTTTTTTCATCGTCGGGACGTCGCCGCTCGGTCGGGCGTAATTGCTCGCTCGGGCGGTGTCACTCGGTCGATTGGCGGTGGCGGCTGCGGCGTTATCGGCGATCGCTTTCGTGACGGCGCTCGCGACGGCTCGCTGTAACGCGGCGTCGCTCGCCTTTTTGTCCGTGGCGTCGTCGTCTCTTAACTGCCGCTCGTAGGAGGAGGCTCTTGGATGGGAGTTGGCGGCGGCTGCGGTGGCGGCGATCGCTTGCGTAACGGCGCTCGCGACGGCTCGTTGGAATGCGGCGTCGTTCGTTGTTTTTTCTGCGGCGTCGTCGTCCCTTAATTCCCGCTCGTTCACCCATTCCTCTGTACGTCCGGTCGTTAGTCGGCGGCTCTGTCGCTCCGCTCGGCTGTCGGCTCGGCTTATTTGGTCGTCGTCGTCCATATATAATTCTTCCTCGACCTCAGCCTCTATCAGGAGTTTCCGCAGTTTGAGTTGTCGGTCGATCCGTTCTGATTCGATTCGGTGGGTCTCGGCTGCGAGTTTGGCAGCGGATTCCGCTTGGGCGGCGTTTGCTGCTGCGGCTGCGGCTGCTGCTGCGGCGTCGGCTGCGGCTTTTTCCTGGGCGGCTTTCGATGCCGCGGCTGCGGCTGCGGCTGCTGCTGCGGCGTCGGCTGCGGCTTTTTCCTGGGCGACTTTCGATGCCGCGGCTGCGGCTGCGGCTGCGGCTGCGGCCTTTTCCTGGGCGGCTTCTATCTCCGCCTCCAATTGTCGCCTCCTGATGGTGGTGGTTGCTGATCTGGACGATCGATGACTTGTCATTGACGGCGCCCTGCTGCTGGTAGACTGTACTCTGCTGGCTGGTCTCTCAGCGGTCGTCGTCCTGATTGCAGATCTTGCGGCATCTTGTTGATCGGCTCGTAGTTCTTGCCTGTGAGCATCGATCTGGCTTTTGTCGCGTGCTTTGTCCGCAATCCTTGCGCTTCTTCTAGCGCTCTCTGTCCGTTCCGCGCTCGTTTGACGCGGCGTCGACATCTCGGAGATTTTTCAAATTTTTGTAAAAATTAAAAAAATATTTTTTATTATTTTTTTTACCTCGAGGGACCTGCTTTCTGCTTAAGGTCCTGATTTCCTACCCCGTCTCGAAGGACCAAGATGTGGTGTCTTTCCAAGATGTGGGGGCTTCCAAGATGTGGGGGCTTCCAAGATGTGGGGGCCTTCCCACGCGTGGCCTACATACAGACTCAACCCTTCAGGTTGTAAGGCTAAAGGTGACGTCGGGCGGCGTTGTCGAAATCCTCGTTTTTAAACGTCGCTCGGGTCGTGTCTAATCCGCTGTAGGTAGTATTTCCAGGATATGCGCTCGAGGTTTGTATTGTTAATAAAATAATAATAATAATTTTTATGTTTTAAAAATCTTCTAAGCCATTAAAGTTTTTATTTCCTATAAAATGTAGTCTATTGCACTATTTTCGAATTTACAGTAATTTCGTTTATGTTTCAAAGCACGTACTAATAGTTCTACTTTAAATATGATCTCCGATATGATCTCCGACAAAGCACTGTTACAATATGATCTGCCGCAAGGCACTGTTAAATGATCTGCCCCGATATCGGCGGGTGACCGACCTTATATAGGTATGACCGCTGCGGCCGGCCCAGTGGTGGGGCGGGTTGCACCCCGCCCCGCCCGCGACTGCCGACCGCCGCGTTGTTATATGTCGTTTCCGTAAAGCTAATATATTATAATATTGCCTACTATTTTACTAAGTTAAGAGTGTACATACGACCTTAAACTCTAACTTATATTAACTTATGATTATTATATACATTTTAATAATCATATATTATTGCTATGTCCTATTTTAGGTTGAATTTAAATATTTTCACCATTTATTGGCCGATTTGGCTCGGACTTAGTCTAAAAATTAAATTAAATTATTCTAAACATTTAGACATTTTCATGGCAGCAATTTTGTGGATTTCTAGTGATCCAATATTTAAGCTGGTGCTTTCAAAATATGAGTCATTCGTTTGTACCTACCTGGCTGGCGGGGTGGGTCGATTTTACAATCGGCGACGGAGCGGCCTAGTCCTTTTTTTGTCGGCGGTGCATTTAGGGTAAGTTTTATTACCCTTTTAAATGCACGTGCTGGGATTTTTCCGACGTTTTCCTTTGTTCGCGGGCGAAGGTTTGTTTTCGGGTTGACGTGTAATTTCGAAATTTTTAGCGTTTGCTTGTAAATATTCCACTTTTAGTTTAACATCCAATTAGCCCCCGCTTTTAGTGGAGCTAATCCGGGTATACCGGTATTGTGTGCATAGTGCACTTACTGCCATAAATAATATTTTTTGGTTGGGGAATTTGAAGTGCACGGAATTTTAGGCATGACGACACAATATTGTTGTGATGTTTATCATCATCATGCCTGCCCGATATTTCATCTTTCTTCCCACAACAGTTAGGTTAGGTTAGGTTTTTCTTTCCCTAAAATCGAAGTGACATTAATTACCGGCATCCTTGTAGTGGATGACTTTTATACATCAAACTAAACATTAAAAAAAAATGTTTTAAGTTTTTCTGTTAGGTTAGGTTAGGTCATTTTGACATTTGCAAAACTGCCTTCTGCAAGATTGCCTTCTGCAAAACTGCCGCCTGCAAGAATGCCGTCTGCAAGATTGCCGTCTGCAAATTTGCCTTCTGCAAGTTTGATGGGACCCGGCTAGACTTAGGTCTCAGGCTCTCAGCTGTCATTCGAACTGCGACATAACCTCAGTTCGCAATACCTCTGTTGCGTCGGCTGCTTGGTTTTTATAAGTAAAATGAAAGAATACTTATGCACTTACTAATTCTTTATTTATTATTAAGGGCAACCATAACCTTGTTGATCAAAAAATAGTTTTATCGATTGTCATAGTTTTGTCTAGCTTCTCCGCCGACTCTTGGGATGCAAAGATGGGTACAGTCGATAACCTAGGTCTGCGCATTAAGCTTGAATCTGAAAGTAAAACGCAATAACATATTACTAAGTAAAGTATCATATTACTAATCAAACTTGCAGAAGGCATATTTGCAGACGGCAATCTTGCAGACGGCATTCTTGCAGGCGGCAGTTTTGCAGAAGGCAATCTTGCAGAAGGCAGTTTTGCAAATGTCAAAATGACCTAACCTAACCTAACAGAAAAACTTAAAACATTTTTTTTAATGTTTAGTTTGATGTATAAAAGTCATCCACTACAAGGATGCCAGTAATTAATGTAACTTCGATTTTAGGGAAAGAAAAACCTAACCTAACAGAAAAACTTAAAAACTGTACTGAAGGTTGCCGCCTGCAAGGTTGCTTCCTGCAAGGTTGCCTCCTGCAAATCTGCCCTCAACAAATTTGAACCTGTCAAAAGTGACATTTGTGCAAAATTGCCGCATGCAAAACTGGCGCCCCCCGTAGTACTTATGGCTATATTTTCACATAATTCTGAACTTATTTAACAGTTATTGGCCTAGGACAAAAACTATAACATTATAGCCACTATAACTATGCCAATCTACTCTTTTATTATTTGCAGTTATTAGCCACTGCTGAATTTCAATGTTATTATTGTTATTTTTACAGATTTCTCTCCCACAGCCAGTGGCGGCGCTAGGCGTCGGCGACGTCGGCGACCACCGACGGCCTCGCACCTGAGGGGACCTCGCAAAAGTTTTACAAATTATTTAAATTTTATTTATTTATTCTTATTTATTTTCATACACTTGCGTGAGTGAAGTGAGTGAGTAGTACTTTAGGGGTATTATCCAGAGTCCTCTGGCAACACTATGAAAGTTCGCGCGCGAGAAAAGGGGGGCGCCAGTTTTGCATGCGGCAATTTTGCACAAATGTCACTTTTGACAGTTCCAAATCTGTTGAGGGCAGATTTGCAGGAGGCAACCTTGCAGGCGGCAACCTTCAGTACAGTTTTTCTGTTAGGTTAGGTTAGGTTAGGTTTTTCTTTCCCTAAAATCGAAGTGACATTAATTACCGGCATCCTTGTAGTGGATGACTTTTATACATCAAACTAAACATTAAAAAAATGTTTTAAGTTTTTCTGTTAGGTTAGGTTAGGTCATTTTGACATTTTTTTTTTTTTTTTTTTCAATAAATTTATTCATAGAAAAAGATACATTTTTTAAAATATTACAATCTCGCCAAACTGGTATACAGTTTGTTGGCGAGAAAAACTCTTTTTTTGCTCGGCATCTCGGATCGATTGTTGATAGGTTTATTTTTTGAATAATTTTTTACGGGATCTTCTTGAGAGGCGGCGTCTACTATTGTCTCTAACCAGTTTCCGTAATCTAAAAGAGTAGGATGCGGTCCATGGCCGGCGGAGTACCACTGTAACCGCAAATGTTGTGGCAACTTCATGACTAATTCTTTTAGCAGCGGTGGATTTGTGAGATATGCAGAATGACCCATATTTTTCAAAGCATGTACGACATTACAAACGGTAGTGCCGTACTCAACCAACTTAAATATCGAATCACTCACCAATATTTGCTGCGTGCTGCGTGCTTCCTGCATGAGCGCGTCGATGCGAGCGCCAGGTCTGCCGAAACGGCGTTCTAGCGCTCTTCGGATCTCCGGGACATTGCCGGGATCCAGTAACATCGCGCGTACTGCCTCGCGCGCGGGTCCTCGCAGGCTTTGTTGTAGTCGCAGCAGATTGTCCGCGTTGGTGAATCCGCACATTGCCGACCCCTGGTCGAATAGTGCGGCGTATATTGGCCACTCCTGGATGCTGCCGTCGAACTGGGGAAGGCTGCGTAGCATCTTCGCTCGGGTCTGCATCATGTAGACGTCGGGCGGGCTGCATTCTTCCTCTTTTTTCATCGTCGGGACGTCGCCGCTCGGTCGGGCGTAATTGCTCGCTCGGGCGGTGTCACTCGGTCGATTGGCGGTGGCGGCTGCGGCGTTATCGGCGATCGCTTTCGTGACGGCGCTCGCGACGGCTCGCTGTAACGCGGCGTCGCTCGCCTTTTTGTCCGTGGCGTCGTCGTCTCTTAACTGCCGCTCGTAGGAGGAGGCTCTTGGATGGGAGTTGGCGGCGGCTGCGGTGGCGGCGATCGCTTGCGTAACGGCGCTCGCGACGGCTCGTTGGAATGCGGCGTCGTTCGTTGTTTTTTCTGCGGCGTCGTCGTCCCTTAATTCCCGCTCGTTCACCCATTCCTCTGTACGTCCGGTCGTTAGTCGGCGGCTCTGTCGCTCCGCTCGGCTGTCGGCTCGGCTTATTTGGTCGTCGTCGTCCATATATAATTCTTCCTCGACCTCAGCCTCTATCAGGAGTTTCCGCAGTTTGAGTTGTCGGTCGATCCGTTCTGATTCGATTCGGTGGGTCTCGGCTGCGAGTTTGGCAGCGGATTCCGCTTGGGCGGCGTTTGCTGCTGCGGCTGCGGCTGCTGCTGCGGCGTCGGCTGCGGCTTTTTCCTGGGCGGCTTTCGATGCCGCGGCTGCGGCTGCGGCTGCTGCTGCGGCGTCGGCTGCGGCTTTTTCCTGGGCGACTTTCGATGCCGCGGCTGCGGCTGCGGCTGCGGCTGCGGCCTTTTCCTGGGCGGCTTCTATCTCCGCCTCCAATTGTCGCCTCCTGATGGTGGTGGTTGCTGATCTGGACGATCGATGACTTGTCATTGACGGCGCCCTGCTGCTGGTAGACTGTACTCTGCTGGCTGGTCTCTCAGCGGTCGTCGTCCTGATTGCAGATCTTGCGGCATCTTGTTGATCGGCTCGTAGTTCTTGCCTGTGAGCATCGATCTGGCTTTTGTCGCGTGCTTTGTCCGCAATCCTTGCGCTTCTTCTAGCGCTCTCTGTCCGTTCCGCGCTCGTTTGACGCGGCGTCGACATCTCGGAGATTTTTCAAATTTTTGTAAAAATTAAAAAAATATTTTTTATTATTTTTTTTACCTCGAGGGACCTGCTTTCTGCTTAAGGTCCTGATTTCCTACCCCGTCTCGAAGGACCAAGATGTGGTGTCTTTCCAAGATGTGGGGGCTTCCAAGATGTGGGGGCTTCCAAGATGTGGGGGCCTTCCCACGCGTGGCCTACATACAGACTCAACCCTTCAGGTTGTAAGGCTAAAGGTGACGTCGGGCGGCGTTGTCGAAATCCTCGTTTTTAAACGTCGCTCGGGTCGTGTCTAATCCGCTGTAGGTAGTATTTCCAGGATATGCGCTCGAGGTTTGTATTGTTAATAAAATAATAATAATAATTTTTATGTTTTAAAAATCTTCTAAGCCATTAAAGTTTTTATTTCCTATAAAATGTAGTCTATTGCACTATTTTCGAATTTACAGTAATTTCGTTTATGTTTCAAAGCACGTACTAATAGTTCTACTTTAAATATGATCTCCGATATGATCTCCGACAAAGCACTGTTACAATATGATCTGCCGCAAGGCACTGTTAAATGATCTGCCCCGATATCGGCGGGTGACCGACCTTATATAGGTATGACCGCTGCGGCCGGCCCAGTGGTGGGGCGGGTTGCACCCCGCCCCGCCCGCGACTGCCGACCGCCGCGTTGTTATATGTCGTTTCCGTAAAGCTAATATATTATAATATTGCCTACTATTTTACTAAGTTAAGAGTGTACATACGACCTTAAACTCTAACTTATATTAACTTATGATTATTATATACATTTTAATAATCATATATTATTGCTATGTCCTATTTTAGGTTGAATTTAAATATTTTCACCATTTATTGGCCGATTTGGCTCGGACTTAGTCTAAAAATTAAATTAAATTATTCTAAACATTTAGACATTTTCATGGCAGCAATTTTGTGGATTTCTAGTGATCCAATATTTAAGCTGGTGCTTTCAAAATATGAGTCATTCGTTTGTACCTACCTGGCTGGCGGGGTGGGTCGATTTTACAATCGGCGACGGAGCGGCCTAGTCCTTTTTTTGTCGGCGGTGCATTTAGGGTAAGTTTTATTACCCTTTTAAATGCACGTGCTGGGATTTTTCCGACGTTTTCCTTTGTTCGCGGGCGAAGGTTTGTTTTCGGGTTGACGTGTAATTTCGAAATTTTTAGCGTTTGCTTGTAAATATTCCACTTTTAGTTTAACATCCAATTAGCCCCCGCTTTTAGTGGAGCTAATCCGGGTATACCGGTATTGTGTGCATAGTGCACTTACTGCCATAAATAATATTTTTTGGTTGGGGAATTTGAAGTGCACGGAATTTTAGGCATGACGACACAATATTGTTGTGATGTTTATCATCATCATGCCTGCCCGATATTTCATCTTTCTTCCCACAACAGTTAGGTTAGGTTAGGTTTTTCTTTCCCTAAAATCGAAGTGACATTAATTACCGGCATCCTTGTAGTGGATGACTTTTATACATCAAACTAAACATTAAAAAAAAATGTTTTAAGTTTTTCTGTTAGGTTAGGTTAGGTCATTTTGACATTTGCAAAACTGCCTTCTGCAAGATTGCCTTCTGCAAAACTGCCGCCTGCAAGAATGCCGTCTGCAAGATTGCCGTCTGCAAATTTGCCTTCTGCAAGTTTGATGGGACCCGGCTAGACTTAGGTCTCAGGCTCTCAGCTGTCATTCGAACTGCGACATAACCTCAGTTCGCAATACCTCTGTTGCGTCGGCTGCTTGGTTTTTATAAGTAAAATGAAAGAATACTTATGCACTTACTAATTCTTTATTTATTATTAAGGGCAACCATAACCTTGTTGATCAAAAAATAGTTTTATCGATTGTCATAGTTTTGTCTAGCTTCTCCGCCGACTCTTGGGATGCAAAGATGGGTACAGTCGATAACCTAGGTCTGCGCATTAAGCTTGAATCTGAAAGTAAAACGCAATAACATATTACTAAGTAAAGTATCATATTACTAATCAAACTTGCAGAAGGCATATTTGCAGACGGCAATCTTGCAGACGGCATTCTTGCAGGCGGCAGTTTTGCAGAAGGCAATCTTGCAGAAGGCAGTTTTGCAAATGTCAAAATGACCTAACCTAACCTAACAGAAAAACTTAAAACATTTTTTTTAATGTTTAGTTTGATGTATAAAAGTCATCCACTACAAGGATGCCAGTAATTAATGTAACTTCGATTTTAGGGAAAGAAAAACCTAACCTAACAGAAAAACTTAAAAACTGTACTGAAGGTTGCCGCCTGCAAGGTTGCTTCCTGCAAGGTTGCCTCCTGCAAATCTGCCCTCAACAAATTTGAACCTGTCAAAAGTGACATTTGTGCAAAATTGCCGCATGCAAAACTGGCGCCCCCCGTAGTACTTATGGCTATATTTTCACATAATTCTGAACTTATTTAACAGTTATTGGCCTAGGACAAAAACTATAACATTATAGCCACTATAACTATGCCAATCTACTCTTTTATTATTTGCAGTTATTAGCCACTGCTGAATTTCAATGTTATTATTGTTATTTTTACAGATTTCTCTCCCACAGCCAGTGGCGGCGCTAGGCGTCGGCGACGTCGGCGACCACCGACGGCCTCGCACCTGAGGGGACCTCGCAAAAGTTTTAGAAATTATTTAAATTTTATTTATTTATTCTTATTTATTTTCATACACTTGCGTGAGTGAAGTGAGTGAGTAGTACTTTAGGGGTATTATCCAGAGTCCTCTGGCAACACTATGAAAGTTCGCGCGCGAGAAAAGGGGGGCGCCAGTTTTGCATGCGGCAATTTTGCACAAATGTCACTTTTGACAGTTCCAAATCTGTTGAGGGCAGATTTGCAGGAGGCAACCTTGCAGGCGGCAACCTTCAGTACAGTTTTTCTGTTAGGTTAGGTTAGGTTAGGTTTTTCTTTCCCTAAAATCGAAGTGACATTAATTACCGGCATCCTTGTAGTGGATGACTTTTATACATCAAACTAAACATTAAAAAAATGTTTTAAGTTTTTCTGTTAGGTTAGGTTAGGTCATTTTGACATTTTTTTTTTTTTTTTTTTCAATAAATTTATTCATAGAAAAAGATACATTTTTTAAAATATTACAATCTCGCCAAACTGGTATACAGTTTGTTGGCGAGAAAAACTCTTATTTTTCTAGTCTTACACTTCTAATTTTGTGATACAAAAATACATTATTAAAATATAAAAAACAATGCACAGCAGTATTACTACTGGTCTTACTACAGGCTTAAATTAGGCCAGTATTACTACAAGCTTAAATTATAGAAACGTATAACAAATTTACTTATTACCACTAATTTCACTATAAACATCCAACAGGTAGCTTTTTAATCTCTTTTTAAACATCTGTTTGCTCACGTTTACACAGTCTTCCTCAGATACAATAGTATTAAAGATTTTTGGAATGAGGTACTTTAACGTCCTTTCACCATAGTAGTTGTTCGCTCTTGGTTCTTCAAATCTTTTACGGACTTTTTCTCTCACATTCCTATTGTACTGTATTGGTATTTTAAATTCTGAATTTCTAAAATGCTCCATTGCTAGTAAGAATGTAATTTTTTCATGTATAGGTAATATATCGCATCGCTTAAACAACACGTTATAGTTATTTTTACATTGTGTTAACACATTTTTATTTACTAAAAGTTTTATCATTCTACGTTGCAAATTAAATATTTTATCTATATATGTGCGAAAAGTACGACCAAATGAAGTGAGAGCATAGCTCAGTACTGCATCAGCGAGGGCATAATATACTAAGCGTAATGTTGGTTTATCTACAATATACTGAAGATGATTAAACTTATATAGCATCCATCTCAATTTATTACATATATTATTCACGTGCAAGCCCCAATTCATGTTACAATCTATCGTTAGACCCAGATATTTATACTCTTTTACAAATTCAATTTTTTTACAGTCAGTACAATTTATTTTAAAATTATGCAGACATTCATATGAGTGACCAGTTATATTAATGCTATTCCTTGGTTTTTGGATATACGGTGAATGTACAAGCATACATTTACCGTATACAAAACTGCCTTCTGCAAGATTGCCTTCTGCAAAACTGCCGCCTGCAAGAATGCCGTCTGCAAGATTGCCGTCTGCAAATTTGCCTTCTGCAAGTTTGATGGGACCCCGAGAAAACAATGATAGGTGCTATAAGTCCCTATTAAGTTTGTGGTGCTATTATAGTCGTCACCGAATGTCGATTTAGCGCTCAATGAATATTTTGAACAATTTGATTTTATTTATGATATCAGTTATTTGAAATCGATATCAAAAGAGGACCTTCTCAAGCATTGTAATGATTTAGGTACAATACTGCGGTAAGGCGACGGCGAAAACAGTGACATACAGCCTTTCGAGCTATATGAAGAGCTACAGCTTTTAAAAGCAAATTCACTTGACTCTGTCAACGACGCTAAACAACTCATTCAGTACATTTTAGAAAATAATTTGGAAGAAATATATCCAAATGTTTCCAAAGCAATTAGAATCATGCTCACAGTTCCCGTCAGTACCTACAGCTTCCGCTGAGAGAAGCTTCTCAAAGTTAAAATTGATTAAGACCTACTTGAGAAGCACGATGACCCAAGAGAGGCTATCTGCGTTATCAATTCTATCAATTGAAGCTGAAATAGCGGCTAGTATTAGTTATAACATAATCCTGAAAAAGTTCAGTGAGGCCAAACGCCGAAAAGTTTGTCTACTTTAATTTCTATTTGTGTAATTTTTAACATCATTTAATTAGCAATAAAACTCGTTTACTCATACATTAGTTTAACTATAATTCGGCTCATGTAATCTAACGTTTTCTTTTTGATTGGGAAATAAAAAAGGCCTCGCGAACCTAATTTCGCCGACGTCCAAGTGTGGTCTAGCGCCGCCACTGCCCACAGCCATGCCTAAACAACCCCTATACACGAAAGAAATCTTAGACCAGGCCTTAGAAGATATACAAAATAACGCTTTGTCTTTAAGAGCCACTGCAAAAAAGTTCAATATACCCAGAGCTACGCTACAGTTCAAACTTAAAAATCCAACTACGAAATCTGAATTTGGGCCAAACCCTTATTTATCAACAGAGGCAGAGGATGCCATTGAGGCATGGGTCGTCAGTATGCCTCGAAAGGGGTTTCCAAGAAAAAAATATGGCCTAATAAATACGGTTCAAATGTACCTTACGGAAAATCCAAGAGATAATCCATTCCCTAATAACAGGCCAGGGCGTGGTTGGCTGCAAGCATTCTTGAAGAGACATTCGACTATAGCCCAAAGAACTAGCGAAGGAGTAACCAGAGCAAGTACATGCGTCACAGAAACTGACATAAAGAAATGGTTTGGAGAAATAAAAAATATCCTTAAAGATGAAAATTTACTAGAAGTTATGAAGGATTCGTCAAGAATTGTTAGCGCTGATAAGACAGGCTTTCAGATATGCCCTTCTAATGGGGGTGTTCTAGCACCTAAAGGCTACAAAAATGTTTATGCCGTAGAGCAAGGCTGTGCCAAAGAGAACATTACTGTACTCTTTACGCGAAGGAGTAACCAGAGCAAGTACATGCGTCACAGAAACTGACATAAAGAAATGGTTTGGAGAAATAAAAAATATCCTTAAAGATGAAAATTTACTAGAAGTTATGAAGGATTCGTCAAGAATTGTTAGCGCTGATAAGACAGGCTTTCAGATATGCCCTTCTAATGGGGGTGTTCTAGCACCTAAAGGCTACAAAAATGTTTATGCCGTAGAGCAAGGCTGTGCCAAAGAGAACATTACTGTACTCTTTACGTTTTATGCAGATGGGAAAGTATGTTCCCTTTTAATAATATCTCCTTATAAGCGCCTACCAGAAAAGTGATACAGTGTTCAAAGGTAAATAACGTAATGTCGTATGAGGATTTCAAGGGAATAGTCGGCGTTGTAAATATACACAAAATGGAGTCTCTTTAGTCCACGGCCGGTTATGTCAATGATGAATCCATTATTTTACATGACTTGTGGAAATTCTTTAAAACTGACTTTTGTTTTAACTTTGTGATATATCACAAACCTTAAAATCTCCATTATTCCAACCAACAATTGGGATTTTTGAAATCAACCGTAAACTTCTGGTTCATCCAGGGTTTCAAAACCAGATTTTTTTAAAAAGAAAAGCAGATTCCATAGAGAATTATTTTCAAAAAGCACCGGAAAATAAAATAAAATTCATTAGAAATGATGAAAAGTTGCCTTTTGTGATAACTTCTGATAATTTCAGAAAGTGTATTGATAAAAAACTGTTGGAAAAACAAAAAAAAATGAAAGAAAAGTGAAAAGAGAGCAACTCGCCTTCGGAAGAAAGCAAAACCAAGCCGAAAATAAACAAATAGTTATTTTAAAAAAGAAAATTTCTGAAAAATCTAAAATTTCTGAAAAAAATTGGTGAAAGAACCAATCAGTCAGTGAAACATTTGGAATATCTGGAACCAAATCTAGCATAGATAAAAGTAATAACATTACAATTATTACTAACGAAGAAGTAGATATTTGCCAAAAATAAAAAGGGATCGTCGTGAAACGCAAAGCATTACTTTGCGATTCATGTAACTATTCATACCACAGATCATGTATTCCCTCAGTGAAAAAGCGTAAAGTGAACCTGCCAGAGGAGGAAGACTTAGGTGACTTCATGTATCACAAATGTTATAAGTTGGATGACGACTCGGATGATTCCAACTTCTGAAGATTCTCTGGACGCCGAAGAGCTAATGAAGGAAATGAATTTTAATTATCACTAAAGTAATTTTTGTCATTTGTTTCAACATTTAATAAATAATTTTAAAAAACTCGGTGTTTGTTTATATTAGTTTAATTATTACTTTAAAAAATATGTGAGAGGTACTAGGTAGGGGAAGGGGTGGTAGATTCGGCCATGGGGTAGATTCATCTTTCGTATCCTACACAGCCCTAGTTTGTATATACCGCCAAATTTTTGCGTAGTTATGTTGGTAATGCATCATTCCTGATGGTGGGAACTGTCACAAGCGGTCGCAGTAGCGGGTTTATTTATCAATAAATGATTAAAAGTTTCTGCTATAAAAGGTAAGTTTTTTGTCTGTCGTAGAAGTTCATAATTTGTAATTTTGTGAAGCATATTAAGTATGATAAAAATGCACAGCATGCAGCACTAATTCATAAATGATGTCAATATGAAAGCTAACCTAAAATGCTGACCATGTTTTACTTTTTTATTTAAATCTGTTGGAATCTCATGCGGGGAAGATTCGGCATAAGCGGCTGGGGTACTTTCATCCAGCGGACGAAGGTACCCCATCAATGGAATAAAAGAAAAATTTTATTTCTATGGTAACGTATTATTTTATTTGTTCAGATGCCACGTACATATGTATGCAAAACCAACCGCAGGGACATCAATGAGAATAATATGAAAGAAGCGATTCGTAATTCTTTACGAAAAGTTGTCAGTGTTCATGAAGCTGCAAGGCGGTATGGAGTTAAAAGATCTACATTGCAGTCGAGAATAAAGACCTTGCTAAAGAAAAAAACAATAGATGAAGTCTTATCTACTATTGACAGAGATTCTGGGAATGAAAGCAGTGATGAAGAGAAAAAATATAGGAGTAAATACACTGTTAAACAAGTTTTTACAATTTCTCAAGAAAGGGAACTTGTGGAATATATCAAGAAATCATCCAATCTGAATTACGGGTTGTCATATCAACAAGTGCGAAAATTGGCCTATGAATTTGCACAAATATTACCAGATTGCGTAACACCAACCAATTGGAGAGCAAGTCAGTTGGCAGGTAAGTTATTATATTTTTGTTTTTATCGATAATGATACCTAATTACCATATGGATTTAAATTGCAGGAATTGAATGGCTGAAAGGCTTCATGTTAAGAAATCAACAATTGTCTCTAAGAAAACCTGAGAGTACCAGCCTGAATAGAGCCATGGCATTCAATAAAGACAGATTGGAGGAATTTTTTTCCAACTACGTCAAAGTCTTGGAAAAGCATAAATTCAAACCAGAGCAAATATATAACTTGGACGAGACTGGGATACAAACAGTAATGAAACCAGTAAAAGTTGTCTCCACACGTGGGAAAAAACAAGTTGGGCAGGTAGCTTCAGCTGAACGTGGAGAATTAGTCACCTTTGTTGGTATAATCAGCGCCATTGGGGGAACAATTCCACCTGTTTTTGTTTATCCTCGCATTAGAAATGTGAATGACTTTTTGGATGGTGCTCCTATTTCCAGTATCGCATTAGGAAACAAATCGGGTTGGATGACATCGGAGTTATTTATATCAGTTCTCAAACACATAGTTGAACACACCAATTGTTCAACTGAGAAGAAAATATTGTTGTTGATCGACAATCACGAATCACACACATCATTTGGAGCAATCCAGTATTGCAGAAGCAATGGTATAGTGCTGTTATCCTTCCCCCCACATACCACACATCGTCTTCAACCCCTAGACATTGCAGTGTACGGGCCTTTTAAAGCTTGCCTAAATGTCGCTTTCAATGATTACATGCTCACACAGCCTGCCAAAATGATAACCATTAGGCAAATAGCTCAACTTGCCAGTAGAGCCTTTGATAATGCATTCAGCAAAAAAAACATAATAAGTGGTTTTGAAACACCAGGCATTTGGCCCCTTAATAGGCTGGCATTTGACGACAATGATTTCATGCCCAGCACAGTCACTGACAATTCCAACGTTGAAGACAACAGTTTAACTACTGAAGTGGAACCTGTTGCTATTCCTTCAACTTCCAGACAGGACAGCATAGAAGAAACAAACCAAACCACCCCACCTCCAACTACTAGCTATGATCATGATGATGTTAATACCAGTGTGGAAGCAGCAGAACCCCAGACAGAGATAGCCCTTTCATTTTCAAAAGATAAGGAGCCCATTGTAATTGAAACCCCTTCTGTTTCTCAAAGGACCAAACTTAAGATCAAAGTTTCAAGATCACTAGAAGAATTGAGACCGTACCCAAAAGGAGCTGGAAAAAAGAAGAGGAACAGAAAAATTCCATCAAAATCTTATGTATACACAGATACCCCGGTAATGAAGATGAAGGAAAATATTGAAATAGAGAAAAGGAGAAAAGAAGAACTAAAAAGAAATAAAGGAACAATAAAAAAGCTGTTCCCAATTAAACCGGTTCCAAAGAAAATCTTGAATGAAAGCTCAAGTGATTCAGACAGGTCAATGAAACTTGTCGACACCTCTGATGGTGAAGAGTTTTTGTCCAGCTCGGATGAATTACCTTTGCCTACCAACTTGCCTAATTGCAATGATTTTTGTGTTGGTGATTGTGTAATGGTCAAGTTCGCCACTAAGGCAACCATTTGCTATTATATAGGGCACATTTTGAAAAACACAGGTTGCCAAGAATATGAAATAAACTTCTTGAGGCGAAAAAACAAATCTAACACATTTATGCATCCTCAGGTAGAAGACATCAGCATTGTGAAGAAAACAGATATCATTGCAGTTTTGTCACAAGCAAGCAAACTGTCAACAGCCAGGACATCTTCCCTGTACATTTTTAATTACAATTTTGAAGGACTTAATGTCCGTTAGATCTAAGATTTTTTCTGCTATACTTTTTTCTCAATACTTTTTCTTTGTTTTTTTATCGTTTCTTGTATTTTGTATTTTCATGAGTTCACTTTTGTTCAATAAAAACATTTGATTTACCTTTGTATGTTACTTATTATAACTAGATGAATGTACCCCACCCTATAGCCAAAACTACCCCACTGGTGGGGTACAATCGCCCATTTGCAAGCTTTTTTTAAAAATTAAATTCGAAAAAAAGTGTTAACGTAAGAGAGTTGTTACTTGCGGAAAACATAGATAAAAGTGCAGATTAACTTTTGCATATACCAGTTTTTAAATTGGTGGCTGATTTTGAAAATTACGTGCATTATTTGCATAAGTAGCCGAATGTACCACCCTCTCCCCTACCTACCTATTAGTTTAAAATCCTATATTTTACTAAAATAGGTATTCATAAATGCCGTGGCCAATAACTGTGTCATAAACTGGCCAATTACTATAAAAAAGTGGCCAATTACTGTCGCATTTTGTTTTTTTTTTTTTAATAATAAATATATATATGAAATATTATTATTATTAAAATAAAACATTTAATAACTAATCAAAAATATAAACAAGATTAGGCCTACAAAATTACAAAGAAATATTTCAGTGAGATAAAGAGTAATGAGTGAAAAAGTGAATGGAAAGACCTTAAATGGCCAATAGCTATAGCGCTTCCCCTACATGTCTTAAGAATATTAACTCATAAGTCTTATAAATATTATATAACTATAATATCTTAGAAAACTATAATATGTTATTTAAGCATGTCGAATATGTGCGAGATTGTGTTGATAGCGGCACTTTCCCTCGCTTTTTTCTGGGAATCGCCCATCACGGCGATTGGTGGATGACAATGCGGGATGCTGACCATCATGTACTCCCCGCCGTCGACGGCTGGCATTGGCACCCAATGATAGTCCAGCTCCAATATTTTTAAAAGGACGTCCATCTTGCGGATTGGGTAATCATTGTCCTCACTATTTTGTATGTAGGCGAAGGCTGTCCTTTGCTTGTCGGGCACTGCAAATTCATATAAAAACAAAACAATATAAGCCAGTGTACGGCAACAAAATTTAACAAGAGACCTACTTCCACATTTGGAGATGTCGACTACGAGAGAGCCAATCGACTGTGCACTCTGACTAACAGTCGGGGGAATCTGGAAGCAGTACTGTTTCCTATAGAGCGGGGGTGGTTGCGGACCTTACGGCGACTGCTCTTGAAATGACCATCGGCCATCCGATCCTGGGTGAACAGCCTGGCAAAGGACGCTGTGGTCCGCGATAGATTCGGTATACACCGTTTCACCGCTTCGTAAGGGAGAGGACCGCGCAAGCGACCTCGAACTCGTAACCAATCGAGAGACCGGAGTAATCTGGTCACAATTGGAAGTAAGGGCGAGAGTGTCGGCCCGCCGGGTAACATTCCTGGCTATCTCGCGGTTAAGGCGTTGGCCTCTTACGGGCTTGTGGCGTAGCTAGACGGTGGACTGTTTTGTCCCCAAGTCTTCTGCGCTCACTTCCAGGGAGATAGAACGACTAATCGTTAAAACTTCCTGAGGTGACGGGCTCGCCCGCTGTAGTCGACAACCCAAGTTATGTCGACTACAACGGGCGAACCTGTCGCCCCAGGAACTTTTAAAGATAATGATCATTCTGTCTCCCGTGAGGTGAGCGTAGAACACTTTGGGACAGTACTATAATTAACGATTTGAAATTATCTGTAAGGTTAATTATGTTTCGAAAAATAAATAAATAAATAAATAAAAACCTACCGTCCAGCAAAGCCACGAACCCGCCAGAGTCCAACACCTCACGGTGAAGCATAAGGAAGGTAACTAACTGCGGCCACCACGCCCCCTGGCTATCAGTTTTGGCAGGATATCTCAGTCTGGAATTAATCTTCAGGATACCTCCATCCTCCCGACTGGTTACGGGACCAAAGTCGCTTGCACAGCCTCTACTGCCGTATATTCAGCTTGAATCTATCGTCACAGTATACCGAGATTACAGAAGACTCTCTCTCTCGAGCGTCAGGGCATTACGTAGTACGTCTCGACGAACGCCTGTAGTTAGCGTCACGCGCAGGTAAAGGTTGGCTATAGTTCTGCGCTAAGCCTCGTGTCATTTGAGAACCGCAACAAGCTTTCGGCGCCAGATTGTTTTACCTCCTCAGATATAAAATTATATAAAATTACAGAAACATATAAAATTCTCATAAATTATTACAATATACCTGGACTATACAGAATATTTACAAATTCAACGTCAACACAATTCTTCGAGATCACAGCGAAAAATTCAACCATGCTGAATTGAAATCTAATCCTCTTAAGAATGTTCTGCAAAATGGAGTGGTGGACTTTTGTAATAAATTACCATTTGAAGTGGTCAGTGCAAGTTCTGTTAATCAATTTAAAAACAAATTTGATTTGTACCTAAAACTTGTTATTATTGTTTATTATTATTATTATTATTTGTTGATGAACTAGCAGCTTAACGCTGATGTGTTCATATCTATGAAATTTAATCGTGTTGCTGTTTCCTTTTTTTTTCTTTTATATATCATTTTTTAAATATATATCAAGCCTATTTTTGAATGCGTTTATGGTTGGTGCTTCGATAACTTCCTCGGGCAGTTTATTCCAGCTGTTCACGATTCTGTTTGTCAGGAAGTGCTTTCTTGCTGCAGTAGAAAAGTGTGTAATGTTGAGTTTCAGGCTGTGACCTCTTAAATGATGGTTTGAATTGGACACAAACATGCTTTCCAACTCTGGGCAGTCGTAGTGTTGCCTCAGTATTTTGTATGTCTCTATGAGATCTCCTCTGTGTCTCCGTTGCTTCAGAGTTGTCAGTTTGAGGATTTTTAATCTATGTTTATAGGGTGTCTGCCATAATTTATGACTAGCTTTACAAGATCTGATCTGATGGCATGTTATGCATTACGAATCATAAGGAAAACGCTAAATGAAGTCCAGACTATAAATGTGTATTTTAGCTACTTTGAATGTATTTTAAGTTACGCTATTAGTACTTGGGGTAATTGTTATGCGTGCCACAGAGAACCTCTATTCAAACTGCAAAAAAGAGCAATACGCATTATAGCAAATTTGAAATGGGACGAATCCTGCAGAAGTCATTTTAAACGACTGAAAATTCTAACGTTTATTTCATTGTACCTTTTAAATGTACTAACGGATTTCCACAAGAAAAGAGACCTTCAAAAAAAATTTTCCGATATTCATGACATAAACACCAGAAACAAATCAAAATACATGTTACCTAAAGCAAATTAGCGATATAAAAATAGCGAGACAAGTCAAGGAATACTCCGGTCCCTATTTTTTTAATATGTTACCTCCATATATTAAAGATATTAAAAATAACAATATATTTAAAAAGTCCTTAAAAAAGTTTCTTTTAGAAAATATTTTTTACACCTTTGTAGAATACGTACAATTCACCAAGAACGGCTAACGAAAGTATTGTGTAAAATCGAAAATTTAATATGTATAAATAACTATTTATAAGTTTTGAAGACGATAAACTAAACTTGAAACTTGAAACATACAATGTAACGATTTTAAATGAAATCATTATAAATTGTAATTCCTTTTCTAAATTTTATATTTTTTAAATTTTATTTGTTTTAAGTGAATGCGACTAAATATTATTATTATTGTGATTTGATATTTTTAAATGATATTTTAATTTAAATTTTAATTGTTTAAATTACACTAATTTTATTTCTTATTCTTTTAATTTAAGTTATTTCTCATGCTTTCAATCATTATTACCTGTTATTTTAGTATGTTTCTACAATCTGTAAAGATTTTTGAAAATAAACAACTTGAACAACTTGAACTTGATCTAGACGTATCAGCGAAGCTGACTGTCCATAAAAATAATTCATCATCTTAGAGTCATAACGAGCCCAATAAGGCGTTGAACTCGCGTGCGGTTTTCACCCGCGCCCGCTGCGGTTGCGGGGCAGCGGCCTTCGAATAATGAAGATATGTATGTAAAATTGAGTCGCGATTTTCAAGATGAGATTTACGACCGCGGGCAAGTTTGCGGGCAACTTGTGCAAATAGTCACCTCTCTTGTAAGCTTGGCGGCCATTGCCCGTGCTCTGCGCTCGATTCGCGGGCGATGCGCTGCAGGCGCGCGGGTGTAGCTATTGACAATCCTGATCAACGCACGTCTTGCGATTTTCTGCCGCCAAGTTTGCGGGTCTTTCCGTAACCAGGTGGTATCGTGAGTTTTGAAACAAAACAGTTTATCCACAAATGCAGCGGGCGCGGGTTAAAACCGCACTGTGAGTTCTAAGCCTAAAGGTGCACCTGTAACTGCTCCACTAGTGTATACGTTCGCGCTCCTGGAGTGTGCAACGTTGCACCCTCCGCGGCGAGCGCTCCAAGCGGTAAATGCTGCAAACACAAAGTGGTGCGCAGTGTGTTCGTGGACGCAAGCAGTGAGACGTTGGTGGGTACGTCTCGCGCATCACATTCAGCGATCAGTAAACGTGAATACATCACTGTGGAGTGGGCCGAGAGTCTAGCTCTAATCGAGAAGTACTAATAAAAATAAAATACAAACGGAGCTGCCATGGAATTCACCGACCAAAAATCGGGCCCATCATATATAATTATTACACTTCTGGGAGGTGAAGTGTGGATTCCGGACTAACGGCCGGCGGTGGTAGGTTTAGGACAGCTGTCTTGCCACATGTGAGCGTTCACCTTACCACCCATTCACTCCCCCTTCGAAGCCATAGAATTTGAGATGCAGAAATCGCAGTTTTAGATAATTTTTCTAGAAAGGAGTTGATTATTTTCCTGGAGAGACCAAGATCTTTAAAAGGGTGAAACAAAGATTTAGCTGGCAGGCCACGAGCTCCTACTTCCACCGCGTGAAAGTGACAGTGAAGCCGTTCCGGGTGACGGCATTTGCGAGGTCATGGTATTTATTTAATTTGTACTCGAGGTCCTTTATACAGTGCTGTGGGATCCAAAGGATGAGAAATTTAAAAATAAGTTCTGACGATGACATGTTCGCTCAACGTTCGAATGAAAACTGCAGAGCACTCGTTGTTCTTGATTTGATGCACGTACTGTCTCCATTTGAGCGGTTGCTGAGTTGATGGGCACAGAGCAGAGTTGATGCGCGAACGTAATGGATACCCACCTTTAGAAGGTTACTTCTTGAAACGAAATGAAACAAAATAAATTAAAATTTGCTTACTTATGGACTCCTTAAGTCCGTTGTGATATTCAGACATGTTTTGCCCTAAGTTAGGACGCCAATGAGTGCTCGTTGAATTTACATGGAGTTTCTTATTCACTTCGTCAGTTAGCACTGCTATTGCTTTATCATCCTGCAAGAAAAGAAAGGAAAATATAACCAGACCTACTATAGAATTACATGTACCCAAAAAGTAAGGTTGCAAACAGCCATCAAGGTCCATGGAGGCATTGATTATACAGCGTATTAGGTTGCTCAACGTCGTTCTACAATTCGGCAACTATGATTTTACTTCTTCTTCCTAAAGTGCCATCTCCTATCGGAGGTCGGCGGTCATTATGGCCACTTAAGCCCGCGATGTTGCGGCGCGGAACAATTCGGTGGTGCTTGAGTTGAACCATTCAATGAGGTTTTGTAGCCAGTGGGTTAGTTGGAGAAGGTGGTATTTATTATCACGCATTATGTGGCCCATGTATTTAATTTCCTTCTCTTTATGGTCTTCAGTAATTTCAATCCTTTGTGCATTCCTTGCAGCACCGTCTCATTTCTGACTATCCGTCCAAGATATTTTCAGTATTGTAACGGACCTTAAGTCCATTACATGCGATCAACAAATGTATCGATTTCCAGCAAAATCCACAGACACAATTCAGCTATTATTTTGACTCGTGCAGCTATGAATCAGCACGATGAAACAGTACTTTTACTCGGAATATTTTGGATTGCATCATTGATCGGCCTATATAAACCGGCGAAAAAGCAACCAAAGTATCATTCCTCGAGTGGTCATGTCTCCAGATAGCGACGGCACACTTCGGTGTCCCGGCTTCTCGGTCACATATCATTCCCCGGGTGATCACCTTCCCCCAAGGTTGCGATGGCATATTCGGCACTCTCTCTCATGAGTTAGGTCAACGAATCCGGCTCCTTGGTTTCCTTTCCTCATTCTCCCTAAGTCTCGGAGCATCAGTCTGTAATCGCACAGACTCGAGCCGTGCCCAGTACAAGATACTAGGAGCACACATACAATCCTCATCCGTATATCCTCGTAACCGCAGTCGCGCATCTACACACTCGCGTCAAAGTAAACTATTCTGCAAGCATTATAACTGGCAATATTCAAACCTTCAATCAATAAATTCCTTCTACTACATTCAAAACCGCCTTTCAATACGGAGATAACTCGTAAGTTATCTCGTAACCTCTCACCGTACAATTTGGAGTCTTGTGAGGGGTGGTCCCTCACAGTATTCTCCTATAAATCCACATAAAATCCTATAAATCCACAAAGCTTCTAATCTTTTGCACAAAGTCTGGGTCCAAAGTCCACGCTTCTACTTGGTACAGGAGGACTGAAAATATGTAATACCGCACCAGACGCCATCTAGTGGAGAGTTTGAGACTACGGTTGCAGAATAGCTCATTTTGATAAATGCAGCTCTAGCTTGTTCGATGCGACATCTGACTATGGTCTTCTTGATCATTCACAATACAGCCTTATACAGTACTTATATTGGCGAACCCTTTAGTTAGTTAGTTAGTTTATCTGGGCTTTTACCCCGCACTTGGCCTCTTGATTGGGCCGTTGTGCGTGGCTCATGTTTCTATTTGTGTTTATGTTACTCCAGCCAACCCAGACTGTCCCAGAAGGTTAGCAGCCTGTTTGGGTTGCTACAGGCCTCCGGGACAGATGCTGGAGATTGTAGTATTCTTGCCCGTTGCTCTGCCACGCTCCTGCATTCCATGAGCACATGCTGTGTCGTTTCTTCTTCCTCCATGCATCCTCTGCATAGAGGGCTGTCTGTCACACCTATGGTAAACAGGTGTTTGTTTAGGGGACAGTGGCCTGTCATAGTGCCTATGACTTTACGGATTTTGTCCCTTTTTAATTTAACAAACCCTTTCTAGAGGTTGGTTTTTAATGTGGAGGGTGGCAGATGACGATATATGTCCGACAACCATGAACTTGGTCTTCTTGATGTTTATATTCAGATCATTTTGTACACTGATCAACTCAACCCGAGTAAGCAGATTTTAATACAAAACGCAACATTTTAAAAGATGGCATTCATAGTTCCAAAAAATTATTAATCTTCTCTTATTATGTTTAATATGGTTCCTTTCATGGTATAACAGTATAGCAACACATTGTAGATAGCACTCTAAACATGGCGTTACATGGCTTTACGGTATAAAATAATATTATATTCTTTATTGTGATATT
The DNA here is from genome assembly GCA_944548615.1 of Micropterix aruncella. Taxonomy (NCBI): domain Eukaryota; kingdom Metazoa; phylum Arthropoda; class Insecta; order Lepidoptera; family Micropterigidae; genus Micropterix; species Micropterix aruncella. The sequence goes on along the minus strand of OX155967.1, from coordinate 2,747,863 downwards.
TCACAATGGGTGGGTTTATTCAAATTCAAATTCTTTATTTTACAAAAAATCATAGTATCAGTTACAAATGAATTAAACCTAACCTAACTGGATCGCACGAGACGTCCGCACTAAGGTAGGCTCAGAATCGTATAATTAGGTACTGCCTAATGCTAAATAAAAAATTTCGTTGAAGAATGCCGTGAAAAATAAAATCAAGTAAAGTAAAATTTTAGTAAAAAATAAAATTTCAAATAATCTAAAAAGGTATGTGATAATAATAATAATAATATATAATAATCATAAATAATAATAATCATAAATATATGGTAGGTTCATAATAATGTGTTAGGAATGTTAAGTTAGATAGGAATAAAGCAAATTAATTTTTCGGTTTCTTTCCTTCCCTGGGTAATCAACCAGTGGGTTAGTCTTTTTTATTTATATTTATTTTTATATTAATACCTTGAGTATAAATGCCGGGTATATCCTTAGTTTTATTGAACAACGACGGTGCCAAGTAAAGAAAATGTCTCTGTGCATGGGTACTATTCAGTTTGGGCACTATGTGGTTACTATTAGTTATAGCTCGTGTAATAATTTTATGGGTTGTGTGCTGGTGCAATTCTTTATGTTTGTGATAATAGAGTATTATTGTCATATGACAATCTCTTACAACCAACCATACTGTGACGTGTTTATAGTATCTGTGCAAGTAACATGTGTGTGTGTGTGCGTGTCTTGTTATTGCATTCGATCGACAGAATTGAACATGCAATTCCGTTAATTAGATCCCAACGGAAAATGGTGATCTAGCCGGGAATCGAACCTGGGAACTTAAAATGTAAAATCAGGCGACCTAACCACTATGCCACCGGGCCGTGTAATACTATCATGAGAAAGAAATTTTCAAATCACAGCAATTATTATTTCAATATTTTATACTTAAAGATGTCAATATTTAATTTGGAATACAGGTTTAAATACGTAATAATTTTCAGGTACACATAAATTAAAGTGTGTCTGTATCAGATTTTCAGATACAGACACATTTTAATTTTCAGATGGGCTAATAGATGGCATTCTAACTCTCGGTATTATTTTCCTGATGTTATCAACATAGATAGAAAATGGGATAGATGGCACTAATAATTAAATGCTATAATTGTTATCACTGATTAAATTAATTTGGTTTTTATAATCAATCAGTCTTTATAAAAGAAAAACAATAATTACCAATGTTATTATTGGTGGCCAAATAAATTGCTATGTTTTGCAATCAATACTGTCAGCGCCACCTGCATTTTGCAGGTGCGTAAGGGTTGCCAAATCGTACTATGGAATACAGCAATCGAATGATGTATATAATCAATGATAGAGGTAACGCCCATTATTAAAATAGATTTACGCATGTAAAAAAGTGTGTAAAAAAATGTATTATTTTTGATTTTTGAAGTTGAAGATTCAATTATTATGAATGTGTTTAAACAAATCGACGTAATAAATATCATTGATCTATATCTGAGACCTCGTACATGCCAAAACTTCGATTTTGCATTTTCTGTTGTTATTAATTTAAAATCAAGCTCCGGATCGTTCTGTCCAAGTCTAAAGGACTCAAATTGCTCAGTTTTCTTGTAATTCTCATTGCAGTGGCATCCCGTAGCATGAGCTGATTATTTTATCCGGTGGTAACTCTTACGAGCTTAGTAGTGGTTCCTCGCTACAACTTAATTCTTCGACAGTTTTTATCGTTAGTACAACTAGAGCTGTCGACTGCAACGGTAGACTGTCACCTCAGGAAGTTTTAACGATATTAGATCGTTCTGTCTCTCGTGAGGAGAGCATAGAAGACTTGGGACGAAAACAGTCCACCGTCTAGTTACGCCACACGCCCGTAAGAAGCCAACGCCTTACCGCGAGATAACTTTTTTTTTTTCTTTCTCCTTATCCTTAATCAGTCTTGCGACTATAAAAGGATTTGTTGCCAGCAGCAAACGTTATGAGGATGGTGGCCAGTGCCACGATCTTCTCTTTATAGAACCTGGGCTCTCTTCAGTCTCTTCACCAGGTTTGTGGAATCAAGCAATTTAGCGATGAGAGGGTTTGGGTGCAGTGCCAGGCGCTCGGCGTGCTTTACTTTTAGCCGTGCAATCTCTGCGGCTATTGTTGGCATGTTGAGATAGTCGTGGATCTCCTCGTTCTTTGCGTACCAGGGCGCATTCACAATAGAGCGCAAGATGCAATTTTGGACTCGCTGTAGGCAGAGTATGTTGCTCTTGCTGGCCACCCCCCATAACTGGATGCCATATGTCCATATCGGTTTCAGGATCGAGTTGTAGATCAACAGTTTGTTGTCGACCGACAGCGTAGAATTCCTGCCCATAAGCCAATACATGTTTCTGTATCTCATGTTGATCTCATCCCTCTTGTGTTTTAGGTGATCTTTCCATGTGAGTCGTCTATCCAAGTGGAAGCCGAGGTATTTGGCGCAATTGGAATGTGGTAGGACATTATCGCCAAGTTTAACTGTTGGACAGTCTTTCTTCCGCAGGGTGAATGTGATGTGGGTCGACTTTGCCGCACTAGCACGAATACGCCATTTTTGTAACCAGTGGTAGGTGCTGTCTAGTTGTCGTTGCAGTATAGTGCTTGCAGTCTTGGGGTTGGTATCGCTGGCTAAGTAGGCAATGTCATCAGCATATGTTGCAACTGTGATATCCTCCGATGCCGGCAGGTCTGATGTGAAGATGTTGTAAAGAACAGGGCCTAGGACCGATCCCTGCGGTACCCCTGCCGCGCTATTAAGAAGGGTGGATCTAGCGTCCCCCTGTTTCACCTGGAAAGATCTATCAGCCAGGTAGGACGCTATGATAGGAAACAGAGAGTGTGGTAAGCTCTCTTTGGTTTTGGCGAGTAATCCTCTATGCCACACTCGATCAAATGCTTGTTGCACATCTAGAAAGGCAGCTGAGCAGTACTTTCTTTGCTCGAGAGATTGTCTGGCAGAATGGTACACTCGGTGAACCTGCTCAGTAGTGGAGTGTGTCTGGCGAAACCCGAATTGATGTGTTGGGATCACGTTACAGGCATCCATGGCCGGTTTTAGTCGCTTAAGCATTATCCTTTCCCAAAGCTTAGAGAGCACAGGAGTGAGGCTAATCGGTCTATATGATGTCGGTTCATGTGCAGGTTTGCCAGGTTTAGGGATCATTATTATCTGAGAAATCTTCCAAAGAGCAGGAAAGTATGATGTTCTGAAGATAGCATTAAACAGACAAGCGAGAAATGTAATGCATTTTTTTGGCAGTTCTTTTAAGATTCTTGGAGTAATTAAATCAAAGCCTGGGGCTTTTTTAGGATCCAGCGACCTTATTTCCTTTGCAATCTCTCTCGGCGAGGTTGGTGCAATTGGCAAACACATCTGAAAATCGCGGTTTAATATCTCGTCTATATCTGATTCATCAGTTTGACTATCGTTTGGTTTAAACACATTGCCAAGATGAACGGCAAAGGCTTCTGCTTTTTCTATATCGGTTCTGGCCCAGGAAAATTGTGATCTAACTGGAGGGAACGATTGTTGTGTTTTGTCCAGTATTTTGGTTGCCCTCCAGAGGGAATGATTGTTGCGACCAGGGTTGTTGCGAATATCAGCATCAGCATCAGCATCAGCGGATTATTCGCATTATTTTCAATATCAGCATCCGCATCAGCATCCGCAATAATCGATGCTGATTTTTATTGCTGATATTCAAGGTCGTATCATCTCGTGTCACTCGTACGACTTGTAAATCCCGGGGGATTCTTGATTCGGGGGATCCCGGGGGACTCTAGCCGCGCAGGTGTTACATGCACCTGCGCGGCTAGCCGCGACAATAAACGAATGCAAGATTGACTGACTCATTACCGCAGCAGACATTGTCGGTGTAAGTAAACCACAAGTTTTATAATGCCTCCGCCATTGAAAAGTGAAGTATGGAAGTATTTTACATTAGTAAATAAAGATACCGCAAAGTGTAATATCTGTAAAATGGATTATTCTCGCAAAGGACGTACTAATACCTCGTTAAAAAATCACTTGAAGTTTAAACATCCAGAAGAGCATACCCGTTTTTTAAGCTGTGAGATCGAAAACCTGGAAGCCGCCGGAACTGCTGAAGAAGGTAGGGTAATTTTCTTATTTAGTTAAACATACGGGTGAGTTTTTAGTTAGTGATATCATTGAAGTGGGTGATTCAGTACATCGTCGAACTAACCAGGAAAATCGTTATTTTATTATTTTTGACTTTTTTCTAAAAAAAAACATGTATACGCTGTATTCTTTGCGGGGTTGTGACTTGTGTGACCTTGTGGGGGAGGCAAAGAAGCGCGTTGCGATTTTGTACACCTCTTTATTTAGTAGGTAATATAACTGTCTAATAAATGTTATGTATCTTACTTCCTTCCTACTATTATTATAAATGCGATAATTTAATACCTAACATACAACCTAACCTAGAACCCAACCTCCATGTCTAAATTTTAGAGAGTAAAATTAGTTTATTTGTTTTAGGTAAAATACTAACACCAATTCAGCGAGCAAAAAAGCAACAATCACTAGAGGAAGCATTTCGAAAGGATAAACAGTATGACAAAGATAACCCAAAGAGTTTAATTATTGACAAATTAATCGGCGAGATGATTGCTGTTCAGGACTTGCCATTTCATTTTGTGGAAGGTATTGGTTTCCGAAGACTCATGCTAGCGGTTATGCCAAAATATAATTTAAAAGGCCGCAATTTTTTCACTAACTATGTCTGTAAAGATTTATACGAAAAAGTTGCTGCAGAGGTGAAAAAAGTTATAAAGGAATTTAAATACATGACATTTACATCAGACATTTGGACGGATCCAAGTGCCAATGTTTCTTTGTTAAGTTTAACTTGTCATGGAATTACCGAAAATTTTGATCGCAAATCGGTAATACTAAAATGCGAAACTTTCGATAATCGCCATACAGGAGATATTATTGCCGAAAAATATGAATCTATGTTAACTGAATGGGGTATATCCAAAAATCAAGTACACTGCATTATTAGAGACGAAGGGTCAAATATGAAAAGGGCCATGGCAATATCAGAGTTCAGCGATATAGATTGCACAGCGCATAAACTTCAATTATGTGTGAAAAATGGGTTAAAGTCCCATCAAAGCATAATAGACATCTTACAAAAAATTAAAAAAATTGCGAACCATTTCAATCACTCGACAATAGCACAGAAAGAATTGAATGCTATTCAAGAACGCCTCAATCAACCAAAATTAACAGTTTTTCAAGACTGCGTCACGAGATGGAACAGTTCCTTTTATATGATGGAAAGATACTTGAAAATCAAAGATTCATTGAGCATTTACCGTAATAATAACCACAACATACAAGCTATTTTACCCGAAGAGTGGAAACTTATGGAAGACTGTGTGGAGTTGTTGCGACCTTTTGAAGAAAGTACACGGGAACTAAGCAATTCAAATGCTTTGATTTCATCCGTTATTCCGCTTATTCATGTACTTACGAAGAAACTTGACGACCAATTAGCTAAAACAGATAACTCAGACGCGATAAAACATCTTATTACTACCTTAAAAACAAATATTTCCGATAAATTTGATGATATAAAAAATAATTTCTTATTCGCAATATCCACCCTTTTGGATCCGCGATATAAAACCAAATTCTTCAGTGAAATTTCAATGGAAAGAGTTGAGACTGAAATTCTAAAACTAGCCAATATAAATAGAGACGAAATTGGTCCATCATCACCTAAGAGGTCAAGAAGAACTGCTCCTTTGATGAAAGCAGGAGACATAGAACAGCCCTCAACTAGCAGAGCTAGTAGACTAACCCTGCAAAGTGAACTTGCAGTTTTGCTAGATTCAAGTGACGAAGAAAGTAGTGAGAGTGACATCAATAACTCAATTGCGGATGCGAATTTGAAACTTAAAAATCTGCTAAGACAATATTACAAAGAAAAAAAGATTATTGTGTCACAAAACCCACTTGACTGGTGGAGAACGCATGGAACAAATACATATAAAGAATTTTCTGCACTGGCTCGGAGATTTCTGTCATCTCCGCCGGCAAGTGTTCCTAGCGAACAATTGTTCAGCAGTGCCGGAGTTATTTATAAACCTTCCCGTAATCGACTGCAAGCTGAAAAGGCAGCTCAGCTATTGTTTTTGAAATATAATTTACCGTTAATACAATTTCAGTATTAATTAATTAAAAACAGATGTAAGTTGAGTGGTGTACAGGCAATTATATTTTATTTATATAGGTATGTCAGGTAATATCACTTTACGTATTCAAGATGTTTTCGATAATTAAAAGTCACATAATTATTATAATTTGCCTTTTATTTCAAATATCTAATAAAATGATCACTTTTACTTACAATTTGATATTTGGATATATTTTATTTACCTAATTAATTAAAATCAGCATCAGCATCAGCATCAGCTGATATTGATCTCAAATAATCAGCATCAGCATCAGCATCCGCTGATATTTAAAAAACCTGCATCAGCAACAACACTGGTTGCGACCTGATGGAGGCATCATTTCAAGATTTCTCCGCGAGATAACTAGAGGAGATTAATCAACCAGCGGGCCGACACTAGCGCCCTTACTTCCAGTTACAACCAGATTACTCCGTTATCCCGACTGGTTATAGGTTTGAGGTCGCTTGTGCGGTCCTCTGCCTTACGTAGCGGTGATACGGTATCTACCAAATCTATCGCGGTCCACGGCATCCTTTGCCCAGCTGTTAACCCGGTATCGGGTAGCTGATTGGTTGTTTCAAGAGCAGTTGCCGTAAAGTGAACAACTAACTCCGCTCTATAGGAGATAGAACTGTTTCCAGACTAACCCGGCTGTTGATAAGAATGCTCAATCGATTGGATGACGCCGCACGGTAAGCAAACAACTAGGGTTGTCGACTACAGCGGGCGAGCCCATCACCTCAGGAAGTTTTAACAATTAGTCGTTCTATCTCCCTGGAGTGAGCGCAGAAGACTTGAGGACAAAACAGTTCACCATCTAGCTACGCCACAAGCCCGTAAGAGGCCACTACCTTAACCGCGAGATAGCCAGGAGTGTTACCCGGCGGGCTTACACTCACACCCTTACTTCTAATTGTGACCAGATTACTCCAGTCTCTCGATTGGTTACGAGTTCGAGGTCGCTTGCGCGGTCCTCTCCCTTACGAAGGGGTGAAATGGTGTTTACCGAATCTATCGCGGACCACAGCGTCGTTGCCACGGTAAGCAAACAGTCCAGGAGCGCCCGAAGGTTGACTCCTAGGGGAAACTGGCCCGTAGGCCAGAATCCTACCCTGGCTAGCATTTCTGCATGGAGGCCGCCAGATGGGTCTTGACCCGCGAGTTTGACCAACCCTGAACACATCGGTCTTAGAGACCAGATTGCAACAGGGCCCATTAGCTCCCTAATCTTTAGCACAGAAAACTAATATATTTTGAAAATTTTGCCCCTTTTACCCAATTCAAAAAAACATCACCTGAATGAAGATATTCAGCTTTTTCCATGCCCTGACAAGTTTGCTTGTTGGCATGTATGAAGTCTCACATATAGAGCAACAATATAATATAACTTATTCATATAATACTTGAAGACCACAGGGAAAAAAGGAGGATTGTCATTTTTTCGGTGAATTGAGTTAATGATAATTAGCCTCTCAGTGGCTCGTGCCAACAAGGGTTTGACAGTACCCTCCAAACCCCTAATACAGTTTATGCGGGATGGCTCTAAAGGCAAAAAACATTTCACTACAAAACCTTTCTCAATAATCGAGAAAGCTTCAGATTGGATTCTGGCGGTCTCTAAACAGTATAAATTCCCTGAAAGTCTCGGATGCACAGCCGTGCGTCCAGATATAACTCTTTACTCTCTATCTCGGAAGATGGCCCTTATTGTAGAATTAACTATTCCATGGGAATCAAATATCCCAAAAGACCACGGGTACAAATTAAATAAATACCATGATCTCGCAAATGCCGTCACCCGGAACGGTTTCACTGTTCACCTTCACGCGGTGGAAGTTGGCGCTCGTGGCCTGCCAGCTAAATCTCTGTTTCACCTTTTTAAAGATCTTGGTCTCTCCAGGAAAATAATCAACTCTTTCTTAGAAAAATTATCTAAAACTGCGATTTGCGCATCTCAAATTCTATGGCTTCGAAGGGGGAGTGAATGGGTGGTAAGATGAACGCTCACATGTGGCAAGACAGCTGTCCTAAACCTACCACAGCCGGTCGTTAGTCCGGAATCCACCCTTCACCTCCCAGAAGTGTAATAATTATATATGATGGGTCCGATTTTTGGTCGGTGAATTCCATGGCAGCTCCGTTTGTATTTTATTTATGTGTGGCGTCAGCATTACTCCATATATGTCACAAATATTAAGTCCCTGCAAATACAACGGTACGTGTCTGCCGGTAACTATTAGGCATCGGTCTACTGTGCCGCGCAATACAGGTAATGGACTTAGTTTATGTGACATATATGGAGTAATGCTGACGTCCCGCATTCTATTGTTAACCCGCTCAGCACGTAACATCCCTTTGGGGACATGTATGGCGGCCGCCTAAAATCCGAAACATCCGCTACTGGATATCGCGCTCGCCGCTGCGAAAAATGCAATTTACGATTCGAAACGTCGTACTTAATGCTTTCTGACGACGGAACGATATGGCCAAACATACTTTAATTCGGCGGCCACCGGCGATAAAATCGAACTGCGATTTAAAAAGTCAGCATAGACGTCAAAACGGCAGTCTCGATCGGCCAGCGCCTTGGCCGCGTAGTTCCGCAAAATGTTGGTTTTGTGCAGTGTTTTGTGGATAAAAGTGCAGTGTTTACTGGATAAAAGTGAGTAATTTGCATTTTTAATTAGTTTAGGCATAAGGATTAGTCAATTGAGATAGTCCATTTGCTGTTTTTACGAATTTTTAAAGAAAACACTTCTGCGACAACAAACGGCTCGCGAAAAAATGGTTGTTATTATTTTGTAATGTTTATGAAATATCCCGATATATTGCGAAATATGACGTAATGTCGCTTTAATTTACTAACAAAATAAGTATTGTTTCATTTACATCCTAAGTTATCACATAATTAGGCGTATTTTGAAAATTATATCTTGTTTTGTAAAATGAATCGCGCAAAGAAACTTGTTTTGATAATTACTATGAGAGAATAAAGTGCGATTTTCCATAGTTTTTCGATGAAATGTGACTCTTTGGAGTATAGTAATTAGTTATTAGACATATAATAAGTCTATGATAAGACAATATAATTGAAAAAATCTAACGAATTTAATATTATGAGCATTCAAAGTTTATTATTAAGTTCGGACGCGGAAACTCTCAAAACTTTAGATTTTTCTATAATATCAGACAAAGCTCAAAGTTCTGGTGTGATTTCTAAGAAGTGTGATGTAGTAATAAAGTTATTTTGAAAGAATTTCATATAAAAAAATACCATAAGTAGTCATAAATTAAAAATTAAAAAATTTTTTTTTTACAAGAATACATAAAATTTTTCTTGGCTGAATAAATAAATATTTTTGTATGCAAATAAGTAAAAAAAAATTATCGTTTTGGTAAAGCATTTAATAAAGAACATAACTGTATTTACAATTTTTGCATATTTTACGTATTTTGTGACAAAAAAATCGAAATGATTTTATAGGTGAGTTTTTTCAGTTTGCCAATTTTGTAATATTTATTCATTATTATCTTAATTGTTTTACGAGATAAGGTTATAATGTTTTATATGTCAAATTTCAATGCGATCATCTTTTTTTAATCCGTTTAGTGGTTTATAAGTTATGATCGTTTTTCTCAAGGCCGTTGACTCGCGTCGATTTTTTGCCCGAATATGTCGCGCGCAAAAGTGATAGGTGAGTTTTTACCTCGCAACAGGAGGGGTTAAGCAGTCTGACCATATGTTTTGAGTTCTGTATTGCATCCACTCTCTACTGATGAATTTTCAGATTTTTCAAAACGCTTTGGGGATACTAATTTAAATTACACCTTTCCTAGTATGCCAGCCCCAGGCGTCCCGGAGTCTGACCTGTTGACTCTACCCCAGCATTTTTTGGCCAAAGTACTGTCTGATCTGACCACCTTATCACCTTTTACAAAACTCACCTTTTACAAAACTCTTTTCACCTTTTTAAGTATCACCTTTTACAAAACTCTCGCACTTTTTTTGTCGCTGGCTCCCCAGCACGGATTTAAAAATAATGACACTTGAAATCTTTAAGAGCCCTATCACATATTTTTTCCAGAAAGGCAAGAAAAGTGGATTTTTGGCGTTCTAATTCCAAGAAATGAAGAGATTTCTACAAACTTTAATTACTGAATTACCTGGACCATTTCTTGATGTTGACCATAGCGGCCTTTAATTTTAGATATAACGAATATTATTTACTTATTCAGCCCATTTTCCGAAAGTCGTTATTCGTAAAACGCTCGGAAGGCAAACTTTGAGCTCCTTAATACAGTAATATCACTACAACGAAAACCGTATACTATTTTTTTTATGTCCGTCATGTATTCTTGATGTACACTACGGCTTTATTTTTTCGTTTTTTGACCACATATCCAAGGTATACATTACTTACAATTACACAAAATTAAAAAAAAATCTTCCTGTATCATTCTAATTTTCTCAGAAATAAAATAAGATTCTTATATAATACTTATACTATATTAAAGTTCACTCTTTTAGCAATACGACATAATATAAATTATTGTCATTAGAAAGGAGAAAACACTGCAAAAAACAATTAGAAATTGTGTATATATTTGCTTGCGCAAGAGAAGAGCGCTCAGTGCCGCGGTTTTCTCCCAGGGTTGAATAGTTATTTATTTATTTATTTATTTATCCTATCTTTTATAGTTACATCCAAAAAAAAATGCATTCATTTTTTCAACTCATTTTAAAAGAATACCTACGCTATTTTGTAATAAGGCTCTTAAATGCGATTCTCTCAAAACCGTTTTTTTTTTACAACCCTCCTTTTTCCCTGTGGTCTTCACATATATTTGACATATAAGGAAGTATAAGAAGATACTCACATCAATCTCTGATATGATACTGGTTAGGTTGATACGTAGATATTCCAGCACCTTCGCGGAGGCCACACGCCTAGCCTGTATTTTAGTTGACCCTTCTCCTTCCCGCTCAACGGTGCCAACACGACAGATCATTACAAAATTTTTGGCGTGTGGCGGCCCTGACTCGTCCTTCAAGTCGTATTCTGGCAGTGGCAGGTTGTAATCGGTACAATAGTCCTGTGATATAAAAACATTTAGAGTCTAGAGATTGTCGTACAAAGCAAGGAATATTTAAGAAAATTATTAAGAGTGTCTCGTTGACATTAAAGTTCCAAAATGGAAAAATCATTTTGTTGCAGACATATAATATCAATTTATTTAATTAATTTATTAAAACATTTAAGTATATGATCAATAATATTAATATCCATTTACATGTATATCAATAAAAAAATACACCACTGATATAAGAGAGCTGAGCATTAAAATTAAGTTTCTTTTGAGAGTTGGGCATAAAACACGGCTTTCGGAAGGCGGTCGGCCTTCATACGCACAACATGCCATAGAATGGCTTTCATGAGCATAGCTTCCATGCCCTGCATTTTCGTCCGTCGTAACACTTCTGTGTTTGACACACGGTCTTCCCATGTTATCCTCAGGATGTTTCGGAGGCACCTCACATGAAAGACGTCTAATTTCTTAATCTCTTTCCTGTACAGGCACCAGGTTTCGGAGGCATATAACAATATGGGTAGGACAATCGCTTTGTAGACGGCCAGCTTTGTTTTCAGTTTAAGATCATGCGATTTCCAAATACGTCGGTTTAGTTTGCCAAAGGCGGAGGCAGCTCTGGCTATGCGTACTGAGATTTCAGTGTCCAGACGGTTATCATTCCTAATCTCACTGCTAACGTAGCGAAATTGAGATACTACCTCTAAGACACCATTACCCAGGAGAATGTTAGGTTCTTCAGGTGGACTTCCGCGCGGGGGCTGAGCCATTACCTGGGTCTTGGAAGTGCTGTTTGTCATACCGAATTTATTGCAGGATTCGTAAAGAGGTTAAGGTACGACTGGAGTGCGCTAGAACTGTCAGCCATGAAGCAGGCGTCGTCAGCATATAGGGCATCGAGGATTCTCAGTTGACGGGATATAGTCTTTACGTGGAACCTTGACAGGTCAAAGACTCCTTTGTCACTGCGTTTTGCTACAGAGATAGGGTCGACACAGTTTTGGGCAACATGAGAAATAGCGGCTCCGAAGAAGATGCCAATAAGTGTAGGGGCCATTACGCAACCTTGTTTTACACCGCATGTAACCGGAAAACCCTCAGAAAGGCTGTCATCGAACTGCACCCTAGCTAACATAGAGTCGTGAGAATTGCGAATGATGTTCACAAATTTTGCGGGGCAGCCAGATCGCTTTAGGACTTCCCAGAGAGCCTCCCGTGGGACGCGGTCGAAAGCCTCCTCAAGATCAATGAAGCAGAGGTAAAGTGGACGGTGCTGCTCGAGGCTTTTCTCCTGTATCTGTTTCAAGACGAATATTGCGTCGATGGTTCCCCTCCTGGGCCGGAAACCGCATTGGCTCTCGGGTAGGATCTCTTCTGCGAGGATGCGAGGATTTTTCCAGCAACTGCGAGGAGAGATATTCCGCGATATGATCCACACTCCGAAGCGTCGCCCTTGCCTTTGTAGAGCGTGCAGATAGAATCATCCCTCCATGCCTGTGGGATGGTCTCTTGAGCCCAGATTGTGAGGATGAGATGATATAAACTGCTGTGGATCGCTAGACCGCCGTACTTAAATACCTCTGGGGGCGGGCCGTCAGAACCTGGGGCTTTACCATTTTGGAGGCGCTGGATGAATTTTTGCATTTCAAACAGGCTTGGAGGGTCGTCAAGCTCGTGGATAACTGGTCTACATGGCACATTGTTCAGACAGGTAGGGTCGCAGGTAGAGCTTGGAGGATTGAGGATGCTCTGGAAATGTTCCTTCCATCTGGATAGGATATCACCCTTGTCAGTGAGACGCTTCGAGCCATCCTGGCTGCGCATCGGAACAACCTTTTTGACTCGTGGTCCAAAGATGGTTTGGATAAACTGGTAAAATTTCCCTCTCTGTTTAGTGTCAACCCATCGTTGTAGTTCTTCAGCTCTTTCAAGCCACCAGGTGTCTTTGAGAGTGCAGAGTTTTTGTTTCAGCGCTTTTTGGGTATTAGTCTTCTGAGATGATGTAGTAGCCGGATTCTGTAGGAAGTGTCTATGCTCTGCGAGTAGAGTTTTAATTTCAGAGTCATCAAACCAATCCTGATGTTTCTTTGCTGGCGGGGGGAAGGATACAGAAACTGCCTGTGATAGATTAGCGGCCATGTTTGTCCAAGTCAAGTCCAGGTTTTCGTCTCCGTTCGCTGTGTTAGAAGTGAAAGTAACGATTCCAGATCTGGAATCGTTACTTCGTGAAAGATGAGGATCTCCCCGAGAAAGTCTAGCGCAGAGCGTCCAAGATGCTAATGGGTTAAAACAGCTGGAATTTAATACTCAGAAAGACCGGCAGATTGCAACTGCCCACAATCAAGGATCGTCGGATCAGAGGTGACCTCGTTGATGTATAAGATCCTTAACCTGTCGGAGGCTAGTCATTCCACGCAAAGTGTTCGAAGCCCTCAAAAATTTGTTTGTAGAAGGTGTGTGCAAGCATACTAATATATACCGGTGGCTTATTCAATGGCAGGCTTCAATGACAGGCTTTTACCGCAATGGAGAGAGAAATAGAGCCGATAATTAAATAAATACGGATAAAATACGGGTAATACGAACACCCAGGTGTTAACGTATGCTATAATTGCCCCGAGTTGTGTTTAAACGTCAGGCAGAACCACATGCATCATCTGCGAAGGCACAACTTCAAACTGGAGAAAACACAACTCCACGCCAATCCCGGGAAACACTTCCTATCCAACAGCGGAACAGTTTACCTGCTAAAGTGGTTGAAGCAAGTAAACGTATTTAAAAATAGACTAGACATATAATTTTAAAATATTGTAAATAAACTTAGTGTTAAAATCAGACATGTCAGGAATTATGCTGTCTGTCTGTAAAACATAATAATATATATTACAGCCAATCCCCCCCCCCCCTCCCTCCCACCTCGCTTATCATCATTATCATTGATACTAACTTTCAAAATGCATATATTATTGACAAATATCTGTGAATCGCTTCCTAGGTTATCTTCTGGCATCGTAACGTCAGGGTGATGAATCCCACTTTGTGCCAATGCAATCAGGGCCGCTGATGCCACCTGCTGCTTGGCTTGTTTCTTGGAACGGCCCTCAGCTTCCACTTTCACACCAGCAGCTATTACAGTCATCCTAAAAAAAATACAAAATGATCCGGAATCTACTTTGCAATAAGCTAGTACCGCAAATCACACTGATAGAGCAATGCTTTTTCGGACTTTGACTGAGTTGCTTGCATTGAAGCCTTCGATCAACTCGTCAACCGAAAGAGAGGTTTCGATACCTTTGTAACGGCACATGATGATGATAGTCATCGCATCCGCCTGCCCTTACGTCTCTCCCCCCAACAGTCTGGCCACTCAGCTCAGTCGATGCAATTCTCCCGCTGGCGACACTCGCGCGCATTGTGCAAGTATCGTGTTTCTCATACATTAAATTATCCATACAATAAATTCAGTTCTATCGAGTTGTGGACTTTCACTGTGAACATCGGACAAATTAAATGGAGTCAGAACAATCTACTTAAATAGACAACGAGTGTGAAGTTAATAGGGCCACTCGTTCGTCCGTTCAATGGCTGTATGGCTCCCTTCAATGGCGAATAAACGCATTGAAATTATGTTGCGTTAAAAATGTCAGGGAGGTGTAAGCATTCGCATCTCTTCCTGTATTGAAAGCAATCTCAATGCGGTTGCGTCCAATTTTTTTAACCTCTAGAGCCCCAATTGGCCGATATCGGCCACAACACGATTCAGCGTGACGGCCCCATTTCAATTTTATTTTAATTTAATTTTTTTTATTTTATTATGTTTTATTATGTCAATATATTTTATTTTAATTACGGGTACAATGGTTTGGCAGTAATTAATGTTTTGGTGAGACAGTGTCATAATTCAATTTTTTTACTAATTTTTACAAAATTTTTTTGGGACATCAACTTGTCAATCGGCTGAGGGGCCGAGGCCTGAAGGGTTAATATGTAGAATACCCTCTACCTTACAGTCGAATAAGAGTTTGCCAATGGCAATTGGGTTAATATTTCCTTTAGCAGCACCAAACTCCTCATCGGTGTTTGCTGGTGGAGAATATTGTAGATAAGCTATGTATGGGCCTTTGGCGCCATCTAGATATCTATTGGGAGGAGGTGGTGGGGTTTAGGAAGAGGAATGGTTTTAATTTCCACTACCGACGCGACGTTTGATGATGCATCCATAGCTTCAGAAGACATGGGAGAGCAGAGATTGGTTTCTGGAATGAAACCCAGGGGTGGGACCGGTGTGCCGGGGTGCACCGGTCTCCCAGATCCTAATTCTATCTCGCGGCCTTTGATTGTGCATACTTGTCAAAATGGGGATATACGCGGTTATTTCCGCAGTTGTGTGAAGTTGTGACGTTGCGCTTGCGATTTGCACAGTTGTGACGAACGCTTTTATCATTTCATCAATTACTCCTTCACACTGAAGTACGCTGGGTGTCGAAAGGCTTATGTTTGACAAGATTTTTTGCACTTTTTGAGACCCAGATGACTTTGAACCATGCGAAAATAGTAGAAACAATCCCAGAAGCGCAATTAGACATAGAGAGTTATTAGCTGAATACTTTATATCTGAAGGAAGTCTTGAGTGGCAAGACAGATATGCCTAATCATAATCACGGCTGTAAATAATCACATTTTTACCTCAGTTTTTAAGGTTGTTTTAAAAAAACCTAACCTAACCTAACCTACCGCCAAATAGGTGTTAATGTATTATTTTTTTTTAAAAACTACCGAAATGTCTGGGTTTGGCGCTTTTTTGAATGCCTATATCTCGCTTATTTATTGAGACCGAATAAATATTATTGCACTGGCGGTTAGCCGCGAAGCGGCTAGTCGCGGCGGCGTACCGCAGGAAAGGTCTTGCAAAGAAAATGTATGGAAACGCGTTTCTATCCTTTTCACTATGCGGCGCGCCGCACTCGACCGCGCGGCCGTCATCATCCAACGCGGTTGAATGCGGCACGCCGCACCGCCCTGGCACTTTTCACTTGTATTGGCGGCTCGCAGCGCGGCGTGCCGCGCGGCCACTGATCATATAAATACGCGCGGCGAGCCGCGTGGCCCCCTCCCTGCTACACATTGCATCGCCTCCGCCGCCTCCCGCCATTCGTTTTTTATTTCTCTCCATTTCTCTACAATACACGTAAATAATTATAGCTGCTTCAACGGCGTCCATTTTCGTCTGCTTTCTCAATGAAACTGGCGCCTGGCTCGCTGCGAGAGAACGACGCGACTGGCCGCGCGGCAAGGCGGCCAGCCGCGCGGCGCGGCGCCAGACGGCTAGCCGCGGGACGAACGCGAGCGAGAGGCGTGCCGCGCGGCAAGCCGCTTTGCGGCTAACCGCCAGTGAAAAGGCGCCCTGAACGCGCGGCTCGCCGCGCGGTACGCCGCCAGTGAAAATGGCCAGGGCGGTGCGGCGTGCCGCATTCAACCGCGTTGGATGATGACGGCCGCGCGGTCGAGTGCGGCGCGCCGCATAGTGAAAAGGATAGAAACGCGTTTCCATACATTCTCTTTGCAAGACCTTTCCCGCGGTACGCCGCCGCGGCTAGCCGCTTCGCGGCTAACCGCCAGTGAAAAGGTACACTAAAAAATTGAGACAACTAACCTAAAAATCGGATTGTCTGCTGTTGTGTCAGAAAAGGTCAACTCGTAACGCGGAATATCGCCACGTTTCATCATTATCTCCTGCAGGATTGAGATTGGGGTCTTACTCATGATTAAAATGAAAACACAAATCAGCACAGACAGGGACTCAAATCAAATAGGGGACACCACAGTGGACACCACACTTCACCACAGGGACACTACACCACTGATCATATAAATAAGATGCGGAACTCAGTACATTTGAATTGAAATTCACTTTTGTATGGAGTTACGTACAAATAAGGTGCCAGTAGCAGAAACAGTAATATCGCATTGTAGCCAACTGTCAATCTAATAGTTAAGGATCTGATTCAGAGCCCATTCATCAATATCGATATCGATAAAAATGCTGCGATCCAGCCCAAGCACTCCTACAAAATTCGAATAATTTTTTTTATTTTGTAAATCAACAAAAAAATTACGAATCAAGCGTGCGGTTTAATGATGCACATACTTTAGAACAAGGAATAATTATTAGGTACAGAACATTTTATATTCGCGAGAAAAAATATCAATGCCTACATATTATTTCATCCGGATTATGCTGGTGAAAAAAACTTAATGATTCGTTGTATTGCAATAAAATAAAATGATAACATTATGCTTGTATATTTACAGATGCATAATGCTCATGTGACAATATCCACTATTGCTTATGTTAAAGTAAAACGAAATATATGACATGACAAGTACATGAAAAAAGTATTTATAGTTACATAACAAACATATTCGTATCCAATTGGCTAATAAACAGATTTTGGAAATGCACACACACACAGTTAATAACCGTACCATCAGACATGTCAAATAGTCTTGAATTTTAGTTATTTTATACAAAATACGTGACGATATTTATGCTAAATATATGATAAGCAAAACAGTTGGCAATTTAAAAAAAAAACATTTTAAAGTGACTTTACAACTTATCTATCATATAAATGTCAATTTTCAGTTTTGTTCAGCGTCGTCCTTGGTGTTTGCAATATTTATTTTTCATTGCTGAAGTTATTATGTCCCTGATGATTCGGGCGTCTACCGTTCTTTAATACTTCTCAATGACGACAACGTACATCTGGTCTTTTTCAGTCGCGCAAGTATTTTTGTTTTTCTTTGGAGTCAAATGTAAAAAAAAACATATGTGTAAAATCATTACATTTAATAATTATATTTGTTTATTTTATAATTATATTTATCATTAATCTATTCGTAAGGTCATTGAAATTATATTATAACTGATTCTCTTTAATACATCAGAGTTATCACAAATACTACTATTATTCTGATCGTGTATGGATCATGATTTTCAGAGGGTAGTGTAATTCTATTTAGCATGGAAAATCCCAAAAGTGATATTTTATTTTAAAATATAATGTAAATAAATATTGTTGCCATCATAAGATAGTTGCGTGGTTTTTTGTGAAAAACCGTGTCAATAACATATTAAACAATAATTAATAAAACATATAAAAAATATTTAACATATAAATAATACAAAAAACTCCAATTAAACATATAAAAAATAATTAAACATATCAAATAACATATTGTTAACATAAACATATAAAAAAATACAAATATAAAACATATAAAACATACAATACCATAATTAAACATAATTTTACGTTTAATTATTGTATTGTATGTTTTATGCCTTGTATAAACATTGTTTTATACCTTAATTGTTTAAATTAAATTGTTTTATATTAATAATATTAAAAATAATAAAACGCTTTATTCGTAGGAAAAATTGATTAATTTAAATTGTAATGGTTGTAAAATTGTGTGAAATTTGTAAAATTTTGTAAACAGCTCTGGAATCAAGGGTTGGGAATGATTACAGAAATTTACCACAATCTTGCTATATCCAGCTGTAGCCAACAAAGCTATACTAGTTGTGTTTAACTAAAAGGATAGCTAATGACCTATCGCCAATTGCGCATTATGAAAATAAAAATAATAATAAATACCTACCAATGTTTCCTAAACTGAGTCTCTTTCCTTTTTGTGATGGTTGTCCTATGCTCGCCGAAGAAATAACGTCATCTTAAAGAAAAGCAGATTTTTTACTTAATTTGTATTAATGATGTGTAATTTTCCAATTGCTCAAATTACAAAACTTGAATGGATTAAACTGCCGAAACCATAAACTTTAAATTGTAATATGACAAAAAAAAAGTCAATCCGGTGTCAATCTTGTTTAGAGAGAGGGGAGAGGTAGTGGATAATTATATGGCTGACCATTACGTATTGAGGCAGTACTTTGCGTCTTTACTTTGACTTTTAGTCCAATAGTAAAAGGCTCCGTCATCTAAAAAAGATTATTTAATATAACTAAATTTAAGCTCTCGCAAAAAAGTCTTACCTTTAACAGCTTGTTGCGAAGTAGTATTAATTTTTTTTCTTACCGAATACATGGTTCGGGAGAGTCCTTTTGAACCGATTGTTTCTATGGTTGATACACCTTTGACGAAAATGTAGACTGCAAACAAATCGCAACCACCAAGTCGGTATTGCCAGCTCGTTTCAGCCATTCCCTACATCTGTAAATACGTTATAATTGATTACCATATAGTGTTTCCGAAGATTATGTGTCTAATTTAACGGTAGCAAAATCACAAATATTAGATAATTAAAATTTTGATTGAAGCTTCTCTTTGGCCGCAGCATTTATAAAACATGTTTTGATAGCTCTTTTTCGAATACAGAAACCCATTTATCGGTGCGAACTAACAGGTACGTGTTTATGTTATGTAATAAAAGCCTACTCTTTTTGTGGCCGACGAGTAGGGCAGTTTAAAAAGAAATACAAAAAGTGCACGAAGGATCCGGAGTTCGTGGATCCGCGTCATCGTGGAAGTCTTCAAACACTTTACAAACGCTGGGTTCACGATTCTCCACATTTTCCGCGAATTCGGTTGATAACGTAATCATGGAGGGGGGGGGATAGTCAGGCAGCTGAATACGTCTGTTGACATGGGGGAGGAGGGATGTTGAAAATCCCAAAACCGTGATTACGTAATACGTGGACAGCCCCTAATCCATCGATATCGATAAAACGAAATGGCGTATCTTTCACTACTGACGCCGCCAACTTTATATTTTTATGGAATTTGCTTACTGCGCCGAGCTTATTTGCTAATTTGCTTACTGCGTTGAAGCTTAGAATATATAAAATTGAATAAATATTGGCTTAAAACTTGCTACGTACCTTTCTTCGTCCGAAGAGAAGCGTGACAAAACAATGCTATTACACCTTTCGTATCTCCTGCTCCTGATCAATCCGCATCCAACACACTTCCTCTGGTAGAACTAACTCTTTTATTCATCGTCAATTCGATAATTTCCCGCACAAAACGCGAAAAACGGAATAAAAGCGGCCAATAACGCGAAAACATTACGCGCGACGTAAACACAGCTGTCAAAACAGGAAATATGCGCAGAACAACGAATCGCTAAGTGGCGCGCCTCGCAGGCTGACAACCGCATTTCGTGTTTTTTTTTATATGGTTAGTTTGCCGGATGACCTTCCGGGAGTCCATACATTTTTTCTTTCTATGGGAGTTTCCGCCGGCTGCACTACACGAACACTTCTTCTTCTTCTTTCTTTTCCTTGTGGCAATTCCACGCAGCTAGGGTGCTGGTGATTTTGAGGGGGCGCCAGCTTTGCATGCGGCAATTTTGCACAAATGTCACTTTTGACAGTTCCAAATTTGTTGAGGGCAGATTTGCAGGAGGCAACCTTGCAGGCGGCAACCTTGCAGGCGGCAACCTTCAGTACAGTTTTTAAGTTTTTCTGTTAGGTTAGGTTAAGTTAGGTTTTTCTTTCCCTAAAATCGAAGTGGCATTAATTACCGGCATCCTTGTAGTGGATGACTTTTATACATCAAACTAAACATTAAAAAAATGTTTTAAGTTTTTCTGTTAGGTTAGGTTTGGTCATTTTGACAAATTTGCAAAACTGCCTTCTGCAAGATTGCCTTCTGCAAAACTGCCGCCTGCAAGAATGCCGTCTGCAAGATTGCCGTCTGCAAATTTGCCTTCTGCAAGTTTGATGGGACCCGTGATTTTGTGCCAGTTTGTATCAGTGGGCGGCCACTTCCATAGAAAGAAAATTTGTATGGAGCCAGCGACTATCAAGGTGGCAACTTAACTATGCCACAATAACACGAAATGCGGTTGTCAGCCTGCGAGACGCGTCTGCCTCTTTTCCGCGAGCTGTATATTGTCTTTGCTCTGTCTGACCATCACACATACTGCGCATTTTGCTGCGCATACGCACGCATAGCGTCCGCACACCGCTTCCGCTCTGCTGTCAGTCGTGCGTGTGATCAATGGTGCGTCTTATGTGCGTTGTTTGCTTACCGTTTGCTGCGTCACTTGTGTTTTACGTCTTACCGGCTTCATTTTGGGTTTTTCGAGTTTTGTGCCGCCTCTCGGGAAGTGACGATGTATAAGAAATGTGTACATAGTTTGCGGACTAATTAGGCGCAAGAGAGGAGAACCTGAGGGTGTGAGTGTCTTTTATGGCAGTATTTTTAATGGCACATTTTTTCATAGTAGGTATTAATATTTATTTTAATACGAGACATCAATAAACCGTATGCTTGATTCGTAATTTTGTTTTTATTTCTATCGATTTATGTATCCGGTAAGGGTGGGCTACACTGGCTTGTGGCGTTTTTATCGATATCGATAGGTGGGCTGCGCTGGCTTGTGGCGTTTTTATCGATATCGATAAATAGGCTGGTTAATGATTAACTATTGCATTGGTCAGATGTTGCCATTTCGCAAGACCAGAGGGTTGCCATTCTGCTAAAACCAGAGTGTTGAAAAAGAGTGTGACAGACACATTCTACAAGAAATTGCGACGGTTGGCTGCAATGCGGTTTTTGTGCTGTTGGCTATATTATAGTCGCTGGTACTAACAAAAGTGAATTTCGATTCAAATGTACTGAGTTCCGCATCTTATTTATATGATCAGTGGTTTGTATGTATTGTTGACGGGAGGATGACTACTGTTAGTGTTAGTACTTACAAAAAAAAAAGGAAGGGACATCACAATTGCATACACAGAGGACAACATAGAGACTAAAAACATAACAGAATATTAGGGGAATATTTTGGAGAAAGAAAAAGGAGAAGGGTCGGGGTAATAGAGACAGTCCTTCGGGGGGCAGCGCCGCTCCCCACCGCCCCGAGAGCAGGCCCCCCCCCGGCATCGGCCGCACCGAGAATGTGTCGTCCATTGACTGCAAGTTACTGCCAAAAACTCGCCATATTCAGCGCCTTTTTCCACAGCCAACCTCCACAACGGGGCCACATTTCCATCGGCCTGACGTCACAAGGCGGGGTCCGATCCCGAGCAGCGAACGGAAGCGGCCACCCCCAGAAGGCATTTCGGAATATGGGTTAAATGGCTAGGTAAATGATTTAGGTTAATGAATTTAGCGATGACTCGATAACTTTTAATGGAATTGGACGCCAGAAGGATATCGATTTTGGTAGGGAGTTCGATTTTCAATTGAATGAGATTAGGAATGAACGAAGGAAAGTTGTTAAAGAGAGGGCAATTAAAGAAGAGGTGATCCACGGTGCAGATATCAAATCCACAATCACACTGTGGGGACGGAATTACGTTTATACAATATTTAAAAAAAAAAATAAATAAATAAATAAATAAAAAAAAGGAAAAAGGAATAAAAAAGAGAGGAGGGGCGAGTGAAAGAGCGTTGAAACTCTTAGATACCTACGTTAAGAGGCGGACGACAGTCCGCCCGCCACGGATTTTAAAGAGGGAAGATCAGTTACCGTTATAAAGGAGGAGGTATCGCTGCAGGATGAGGCTGCAGAATTTCCCTTATTTTGGGCGATTAGTAGCCGCAGGAGGGACGCAATCTCTTCCAGGGTCGTGGACTTAGGCTGTCTGTTAAGGCAGCTGCCATTCTCGACCCTGTCAGGGAAGTAGTCCCATCTCAGATCTGAGGTGGGGGCGGCTTGTGGACGAGGGTTGGAAGTGGGAGGAGAAGAGAGTTTTCTCTTCTTGCCTTTCCCTTTTGTCTTACCCGACCTTAAAGGGTCTACGGTTATTATTCTAGGACGATAGCTGTTATTAGGGGTTAAGTTGAAAAAAGATGGAGGCTGGGGGGGGTTGATTGCAGTAACCGTTGCATACGAATTTCTAGAAATTTTGGGGAAGCGAGAGGACGCTTCATTAAAAGAGATGCCCTCTTTAGCCATAAGTTGTTTAATAGCCTTTTGTCTCATGAACTCTGGGCAGGAAGGGTCGTTTGCACTATGGTTACCGCGACAATTGACACAAACCAATGTTGCGGTATTTGTACAAGTTTCGCCCGAGTGGGCTTCTCCGCACCGGAAGCATCGTGGGGAATTAGCCCTGCAGGTTTTTATAAGGTGTCCAAAACGGAGGCATTTGCGACATTGTGTGACGGGGAAGGCGTAACTTTCCACTGGAAGAGAATTGTAAAAAATCATTATTCTTTCTGGTAACTTTTGGCCCTCGAAGGTTATAACCACCGTCCTGGATGGTTTCCAGACGGTGTTACCCTGGGGGTCGGAGGAGCGGAAGTTAAGACGGCGAATGCTTTTCGCTATACAAATATTGCTGTTGTTGATGGCCTCGATTATCTCCTCATCGCTGAGATCATTGTCTAAGCCCTTAACGAGTCCGAGCCGCACTGTGGAGAAAGAGGGGATGAACGCGTTAAAGTTCTTTTATGTCAGGAAGTCAGCGGTCGCCAGCATATTGGCCGATTTGCCAGTCTTCAGGGTAACCTCGATACGGTTTCGTCCTGTTTTTTTTAGTAAAAGGACGTCGGCTACTTTATTTTTCTGGATTAGTTTGCCTACTGAAAGGGGAAAAATGTTTAGGCTGGAGGGGTCACTCTCAGCCGTTTGATTCGGTTTATACTGGATAAACACTAAGAAGGGTCCTTGGGAACCCTCCCCGTACAAATTAGGGCTTGTATTTGATTCGCGTTCGACTGAGGAAGCCACCTCTACGTTGGCTCCCACAGAGGCCCTAGAATCAATTTCCCCATCGAAAATAGCACTGAGGTTTGATGGGGTCAACGGGTGTGCTCCCGTTGACCCCCCTGCGGCTAATTCCATGTCAATACAATCACGGATAACTCATCATAAACGTGGTTAAAAAATAGAAAAAAAATGTATACCCTACAAAAAGTTAATTTGTGAAATAATGTTATAATTGCTCACCAAAATAGGCGGGCAACGCTAGAAAACACGCTCAGCAGGAGCACAGATAAAACACTGGACAGAACAAACACTAGGAAGAACAAGGAGAACACCGGAGACGGACACGAAATTCACACGCAAAACGCGACCACCACCGTTAGTAATCCCTAATAGAATCCTCTACACCACTGATCATATAAATAAGATGCGGAACTCAGTACATTTGAATCGAAATTCACTTTTGTTAGTACCAGCGACTATAATATAGCCAACAGCACAAAAACCGCATTGCAGCCAACCGTCGCAATTTCTTGTAGAATGTGTCTGTCACACTCTTTTTCAACACTCTGGTTTTAGCAGAATGGCAACCCTCTGGTCTTGCGAAATGGCAACATCTGACCAATGCAATAGTTAATCATACCCCAGCCTATTTATCGATATCGATAAAAACGCCTCAAGCCCGTGCACCCCACCTATCGATATCGATAAAAACGCCACAAGCTAGTGTAGCCCACCCTTACCGGATACATAAATCGATAGAAATAAAAACAAAATTACGAATCAAGCATACGGTTTATTGATGTCTCGTATTAAAATAAATATTAATACCTACTATGAAAAAATGTGCCAATAAAACAACAGCCATAAAAGACACTCACACCCTCAGGTTCTCCTCTCTTGCGCCTAATTAGTCCGCAAACTATGTACACATTTCTTATACATCGTCACTTCCCGAGAGGCGGCACAAAACTCGAAAAACCCAAAATGAAGCCGGTAAGACGTAAAACACAAGTGACGCAGCAAACGGTAAGCAAACAACGCACATAAGACGCACCATTGATCACACGCACGACTGACAGCAGAGCGGAAGCGGTGTGCGGACGCTATGCGTGCGTATGCGCAGCAAAATGCGCAGTATATGTGATGGTCAGACAGAGCAAAGACAATATACAGCTCGCGGAAAAGTAGGCAGACGCGTCTCGCAGGCTGACAACCGCATTTCGTGTTATTGTGGCATAGTTAAGTTGCCACCTTGATAGTCGCTGGCTCCATACAAATTTTCTTTCTATGGAAGTGGCCGCCCACTGCTCTACACGAACACTAGTCCCACTGATCCACAAACTTAATAGGGACTTCAGACGATCGTGTGCCTTATGACTTTTTTAGCCAGTGAAAATGCTAAAACACCAATAGAAGAATTATTCTATCCCTCTATAATTTGTGACTATTTTCCTTTTTTTTAATAAAGGCGCTGGAAGTGTCACTCGCCTGCCAGATCAAAATGCCCCGACACTATAGTACGATCTTCGAGACTAGAGTTTCAGCTATAGTACAGTTTCTAATACTAGAGCTTCAGCATTCAACTTACTATAAATAAAACATGTTTTTTTATTTATTAAACGATTTATTGTTGCCGTTGCATATTCAAACGTTTGTTAAGTTTATAAAAAGTCTCTCCTCTAACTTCTTACATACCAAATCAAATTATTGTTAACAAAGTCATGATATTGCATAATATCCGAAAAAAAAAACACAGCTACCCTATAAAATAAGATACCATGTTGATAATCAACATATAAATTAAACTAGTGGTGTTATAATGTTTATAAACATTCCGTGTCCTAACTTACCACAGAACTCCATGTAATTCTGGTACTATGATGAATCGATGATAGATATAGATGTACAATTAACACGTTGAATGCAATGAGGGCCACCATGTATCCGACAGCATACTTTCCCCCGGGGCAGCACCAATAAATCTAGAATCGTCCAAAAATCGTTAAGGTACTTTATGACAAAAAAAAACAGTAGATAATTTAAAAATAATGGGTGACTTACGGAAACAGCGATTTACTCATTATTTTCCGAGATGTCATATGGCAGACACCAGTGTCTGTCTCGGCCTGTGAGAGTGTGCTTTCGTATATCCTTTTTTGTACCAAGTGGTCAGGTTGTACTGTGGGGCCGCGCCGATCGAGCGCTATCCTTTGGCCGCCTACAGGCTTCTGAAGTGATCGAGGGCATGCGGAGACATGGTGTCCGACGTGGCCCCCTGGACCTGATATACTGGCAGTCACAAGGTGTCCGCCGCGCCCCACTGGGCTTAACATGGTTTTTAGTTTGGCGTTCAACGTGTTAAGAGTGTAGATAAGTGTAATGATGTAATCTGTAAAAATAAGTGTAATTATTAATTCTGAAGGACATAGAAGTTATAAAAGTATAAAAGGAGTCAGCAGTTAGACTTATTTTCCACTAAGCGGCTAGTGGCATGTGTATTTATATACGAGTCGTGGCCGCGTCAATGGGTATATGACATATTCGAATAAATAGGAATCGCACTTATTTCTTATCTGAATAAATAGGAGCTTTTATAACATTAGATGGTATACTGGGTTCGTTCAAATGTGTAACATTAAACTTCCGATGTCGAAAGTTGTTTAAATGCAAATAATTTGGAAATAAAAAGTAACTGAGCGACAATCGGACAAATCGTAGACGCCACCTTGTCCACGATATGTTACCGTACGCACTGCTGGCCGTTTACAAATTATATTTAATAGGTACTCGATTGTAAACTTACCAGCATAGACGATTGCAGAGAATCCCACTGAAATTTTGACTACGGCCTAAAATGGAATGTAGTGAAACGGCAACTTGTTTTCTGAAATAAACCGTTTTTCGAAATTTATATGGCACATATAATTTGGAAAGCTGTTCCGAGCTCAAGCGTCGAGTTTGGTCACTATTAAAACGTTAAAAGCGTTTGAAACATCGGTTGCGAAGCATTAATCTATCTATGCGGCGTAACTTGTCTGCTAACACAACCAACAAAAGTTATATATATTTTAACAAATAAAACCCACGCAAAAGAACTATAACTGTTGAATACGATAGGATAAAAGCTCAAAATAACGGTAAGCTAAAAATAAACAACAAAAACTAACGGCAGTGACGAGTCGCACTTTGAAACATTTTGACAGCTGCGAAATTAGAGGCCGACCAAAATTACTCTAACTATCTGAATCAAAACTGAGATATTTCAATTTCTGTCGAAGTTAATGGGCAAATGAAAAAAAATATTTTGACATTTTATTTGCTTTCAGCGCTGCTATGTTATATAAAATACCAAAATTGAAGTTACATGTGTTTATGAGATCAAATGATGTTTCAATACATTACAATACAATACAATCAACTACTCTAGTAGATAGGCATTCCTACACTTGGATGCGTCACAAAATTAAATGTATAATTTAATTATTAAAAACGTAAATAGCATGATATTTTTCATGGCTGTAATATTATATTCAATATTACCTACTTACAAGTAAACAAAATATACTAATGTCATTAAATGGTAAGAGAGAATAATATATTAAAATAGAAATGCAAATTCTATGTAGAATAATCAACGTAAAATAATTTTATTGTCAATCCCGCAATATGCCTTTGTATTTTTTAAACATAAATAGATGTATACTAAATTATACGAGAAATTAGAATGTCAGCTATCATAATTCCGTTATGTTTAAAATTTTACAAATTTTGCTAATTATCAGCATGGAAAATAAACTCGGAATTTTCAAACTCCCTTGTACCATAAGGGTATAAAGGTTACCCCCATAAGGGTTTCCTGTATAATTTTTTAAAAAAAGGATTGAAAATTAGGTCAATACCAATCAACTATTGTACTAACAACAGAATCTAATCAAATTACCAGGGACAATTTCAATAATAATTTCAGGGAAGGACCCAAGTGACATTGAAATGCTAAATAAAAATATCGTCATAACCGAATCCTGATCCTAAGCATTCGCTTGACGCTGGCGAAACACTAAAATAATCAATATATCCCAGTTTTAACTTAAATATGATAATAAATATGTAAGCATCTAATTTTGTGAGTAGACATTATGTCTTGATAATTCATGTGACATTAAAAAACAGAAACAAACCAGTGACATTAAAAATAGAAAAAAATCACCAATTTTACTGGTATACAAAATTATCAGTTTTACAAGTTTTTAAATCTCTAAAATTATAAGCATTGCCGTACTACAAGCGTTATATCATATATTTCAGAAGTTTTTTTATCTATGTGCACAAAATGTGCGCATATAATAACCATAATTAACAAAACAATAGGCAAAGGATGCTTCTACAATTACTAAAGTTTGTCTATTTAAGCATAGTATAATACGCACACATACATAAGCGCTTTTACTGCACGGGCATTTTTTAGAGATGAATCAGGACAATTTTTTATTTTTTTTTCATTTAAAAATTTTAGGAAAAGTTGACTGGTAAATAAAGGTTTTAGAAGCGTTCGAGCGCGATGCTCCATCTAGCGGCAGGCAATATAGCGTATATAAATAATATTAGCGACATTTTACCTACCGATAGATAGCGCTTCGTGATCACAGCTTTTCATACTTTAAAAAAATGTTTTTAGTTTTTTCGACATTTTTAATCAAAAGTTGCTTATTTCGTTGTACTGAGTCACATACTAAAAAAATGCCGGTGCAGTAAAAACATCCCATATAAGAGGAGAACTTTGTGATCGATAAATTACTGGATATTTTTTTATAAAATCAAATACCTAGAAAACGATAGCAAGCTATTTTAATTGATAAATGTTTTGTTCAGTACATGATTTTTACAAGATGCCCAGTGAGAAGGCATGTACTTAAATACATTTTTAATAAATATACAGTCGAAGTAATAAAACAAACAGTTCACGCACCAATTTCGAACTGAGAAGATAGTAGAACTTTGTCGGTCTCACCACTATTCGTGAAATCGAACAGATTCCGGATCCCAACGCATCGCGTCCCAGTGGCGCCTCTTTTTATATAATCTACGACTGCTCTATGCGTTTTTCGCCATCTCCTTTGGCCGCAGCTGCTCCAGCTGCCATACATCACTCCTCCCTCACAACATCGTGTTTATATCTCTTCTATCGCTGGGATTATCGTTTATTTTTACGTAATTGCTGATCTAGGCGTTCGATTAGCTAGCTTCGTTTTTGTTCTATTAAATTGTTTTTAATAAGTACCTAATGATACTAATGCTAACATGATTTACTAACCAAAACATTATAAAAGAATTATGTTCACGTAAATAAAAACTTTTTTTAAATGTCGGTTTTGTACCTTCGATCGGCCTCTATTGGTGAAATGAAGAATGATGAACATAGAGCGTAGACCATGGAGCATAGAGCGACCAATCGGACATATTCACCATTACGTCATTTGACGTGTATACGGTTGAAATTAATTCCATTGAGATGAACCCCCTGCGCAACCCTTGCCCTGAATCCCTCGTCTGTTTTTGTGATGTTGGAAAGCATTGCTAACTTCAGTCAGAGCTATTTATCAATGCTAATAGGTTCGGTCACGGGGGTTAATCCCAATGGAATGTTTTTCAACCGTATACACGTCAAATGACGTCATGGTGAATATGTCCGATTGGTCGCTCTATGCTCCATGTTCTACGCTCTATGTTCATTCTCCATCATTTAAATTACTTAAAAAAGTAGAGCCTTATTGTCTGATTATTTTATATGGTCTTATATCTGTACTTTTAGTTTAAAATGCATAACGTAGATTTAATTTGATTATTTAACATTTTACTGACAATTTGAATATTACGATAAATAATTTTACTACGTATCTTTTCGAATCACTAACTACTTCAAATATTAAAATTCTATTTTGATTATTTATATTTATAGTTTGACAATCTAGTAGTTAATTCTTGACTAACTATGTATGTTCAGTAAAGAGTAGTAACGAAACTTACTACATAACCCAATTATTTTGACACGTCCAAGAGCGGTCTTTAGCCGTCAATTGGACACGACGAAAATGTAATGTAATGTAATATTGAATATAAAATTACAGCCATGACAACTATCATGATAGTTATGTTATTAATAATTAAATTTTAATCATTTAATTTTGTGACGCATCTAAGTGTAGGAATGCCTATCTACTGGAGTAGTTGATTGTATTGTATTGAAACATCATTTGATCTCATAAACACATATAACTTCAATTTTTGTATTTTATTTAACATAGCAGCGCTGAAAGCAAATAAAATGTCAACATATTTTTTTTTCATTTGCCCATTAACTTAATTCGGCAGAAATTGAAATATCTCCGTTTTGATTCCGATAAAGTTAAAGTAATTTTGGTCGGCCTCTAATTTCGCAGCTGTCAAAGTGTTTCAAAGTGCGACGCGTCACAGCCGTTTGTTTTTGTTGTTTATTTTTAGCTTACCGTTATTTTGAGCTTTTATCCTATCGTATTCAACAGTTATAGTTCTTTTGCGTGGGTTTTATTTGTTAAAATATATATAACTTTTGTTGGTTGTGTTAGCAGACAAGTTACGCCGCATAGATAGATTAATGTTTCGCAACCGATGTTTCAAACGCTTTCAACGTTTTAATAGTGACCAAACTCGACGCTTGAGCTCGGAACAGCTTTCCAAATTATATGTGCCATATAAATGTCGAAAAACGGTTTATTTCAGAAAACAAGTTGCCGTTTCACTGCATCCCATTTTAGGCTGTAGTCAAAATTTCCGTGGGATTCTCTGCAATCGTCTATGCTGGTAAGTTAACAATCGAGTACCTATTAAATATAATTTGAAATGCTTTAATAAACGGCCAGCAGTGCGTACGGTAACATATCGTGGACGAGGTGGCGTCTAAGAGTTGTCCGATTGTCGCTCAGTTACTTTTTTTCCCAAATTATTTGCATTTAAACAACTTTCGACATCGGAAGTTTAATGTTACACATTTGAACGAACCCAGTATACCATCTAATGTTATAAAAGCTCCTATTTATTCAGATAAGAAATAAGTGCGATTCCTAATTTTATTCAAATATGTCATATATACTATACCCATTGACGCGGCCACGACTCGTATATAAATACACCTGCCACTAGCCGCTTAGTGGAAAATAAGTCTAACTGCTGACTCCTTTTATACTTTTATAACTTCTATGTCCTTCAGAATTAATAATTACACTTGTTTTTACAGATTACATCATTACACTTGTCTACACTCTTAACACGTTGAACGCCAAACTAAAAACCATGTTAAGCCCAGTGGGGCGCGGCGGACACCTTGTGACTGCCAGTATATCAGGTCCAGGGGGTCACGTCGGACACCATGTCTCCGCAATACTCCGCATGCCCTCGATCACTTCAGAAGCCTGTAGGCGGCCAAAGGATAGCGCTCAATCGGCGCGGCCCCACAGTACAACCTGACCACTTAGTACAAAAAAAGGACATACCAAAGCACACTCTCACAGGCCGAGACAGACACTGGTGTCTGCCATATGACATCTCGGAAAATAATGAGTAAATCGCTGTTTCCGTAAGTCACCCATTATTTTTAAATTATTTACTGTTTTTTTTGTCATAAAGTACCTTAACGATTTTTGGACGATTCTAGATTTATTGGTGCTGCCCCGGGGGAAAGTATGCTGTCGGATACATGGTGGCCCTCATGGCATTCAACGTGTTAATTGTACATCTATATCTGTCATCGATTTATCATAGTACCAGAATTACATGGAGTTCTGTGGTAAGTTAGGACACGGAATGTTTATAAACATTATAACACCACTAGTTTAATTTATATGTTGATAATCAACGTGGTATCTTATTTTATAGGGTGGCTGTTTTTTTTCGGATATTATGCAATATCATGACTTTGTTAATAATAATTTGATTTGGTATGTAAGAAGTTAGAGGAGAGACTTTTTATAAACTTCAACAAACGTTTGAATATGCAACGGGAACAATAAATCGTTAAATAAATAAAAAAACATGTTTTATTTATAGTAAGTTGAATGCTGAAGCTCTAGTATTAGAAACTGTACTATAGCTGAAACTCTAGTCTCGAAGATCGTACTATAGTGTCGGGGCATTTTGATCTGGCAGGCGAGTGTCACTTCCAGCGCCTATAAAAAAAAAAGGAAAATAGTCACAAATTATAGAGGGTCAGAATAATTCCTCTATTGGTGTTTTAGCATTTTCACTGGATAAAAATGTCATTTAATAAGGCACACGACCGTCTGAAGTCCCTAGTCCCTATTAAGTTTGTGGGTTCGGTGCATTTTTGAAAACTACTTTGTCATTAAACACCAAAGTAGCGTTATATTGCATTAATTATCAATTATAATAATGACTATGTTTTACACAGCGTAATTTTGATCGACATAATTGTGATATGAAACGCGTTTTATATTGTTATAATGGTATATCATAGTGTTCCACCGCCTTGCCCACGTTTTTAAAAAAGTAAATATCAACCGTCAGCCATTTTTGAATTTTGACGTTTCATGCGTTCGCTTTCGGTTACAAATTGATTGATTTTTGTTGCGGGTTTATAATTAAAATAACGATATATTTATTCATTATTACTTTAATTTAAGAACTGTCTTTTAAATATTAATCATGGCCAGCGATTTGAGTGAGGCTTCCCTTAATTTTCTTAACACTTTAGATGGTAAATGTTATTTTTGATGCTTTGTTCTTTTTTGGTGTTATTTATTTTTCTTTTATTTAGATTGTGATCAATGCGCTTTTCAGGAAAGTTGGCGAAGAGGCAGGATATAATCGATTTGAAGTATAAATTACAGGAGCAGAAGGAAAAGAACGTTAGTAACTTTATCTAAAAAAATGTCAGTTGGGATCAGGAGTAGGTTTTCAATATTTTAAATGTAAATAAGGTATTAATGCATTATAGGAACCTCTTCTACATAGTTGACTTTTATATATTTACCACTTTGATTCCGAATCTGCCATAATTTTTATTCGGACAGAGTCCTTACCCAAGTAGTACAAATTGGCTTTATAACGATCACGGCAACGTTATCCCTACAACTTTTAGTCACAAGAACTGGTCATATAGCAGACATATAAACGTTTATATGACTGATATATGACCGGATTAGGCGCATTTTATACGGCTTTTAGCCGAATAGTGGTCTTAACGGCTACCTTTGGTGGTATAAGCCACCCTTATATAGCCAGTGGCTGTAAAAGTGTCTCCAATTGATACTTTATTACAGGGTTGTCTTGATTTTCCCCAACCCGAAAAAACCCATTGGGTTAAATTGGGTAAAACCCACCTGAAAAAACCCGAGGGTTTTTGACGAATGTGGGTTTTTGAAAAAATACTTGTTATATAATAATTAAATCAATGAACGGATATAGCATTTATATTATATTTTATCAAAAAAAAAAAAGGATGTATTTTGACACACCCAGTCTGTTCCGTGATTTACTCCAGACCATTCCAAATGTTGAAAAGTCTTTCAATTGATGCAGAACTGGCCGGACAAGTTGTAATGCCGACTACTTTTGGCATGATTTATAAGATAACTTATGGATAATATTGTTACGGGGATAGGCAGCAGAAAATGCAAAAACACGGTAGAACAATCAACTTGATTTATTACAATACTCACGATAAAGACCCTTATATACACTTCAATATACACTATTTATTTCTAAAATCGTTTGCACTACTACTCAATACTTTCGCGCCGAAACGCTGGCAGCACTACTACTCAATACTTACTTTCGCGCCGAAACAGCGCCACTAGCGGTTGTTAGTGTTAACTCTTATCCTGTTGTGAAAATAAAGGGGATCTCCCCGACAACTGACAACAACGATTTTCGGGCGAATTCCCTTCATGGTAGTGTTACAACTTTATTCAGTAGTAAATAGATTTGGATTGGAAGAAAAAATGCAATAAAATGGTAATAAAATAAAATTAGATGTAAAATTAAAATATACTAATTTAAAATTCTCAGTAACTCCGAAAAAACCCGAAATTCCCCAAAAAAGCCCGAAAATCCCCGAAAAAACCCGAAATAACCCAGTGGGCAAATATTTTTTGAAAAAACCCGGGTTTTTGCCAACCCTGCTTTATTACAACTTCGTCGGGTAATGCCCTAAAATGATATAGAATTGTAACGTAAGAAAGCTGCATGATTTGCCGTCATGAAACAATACATTTGCCGTCGCAAACGTAGAAATCCTAATGGCTACTAATATATTGCATTTTATTGACTTTAATATGACTGTATTGTAGTTTAATACACGAAACTCTCTTGCGGACATTATTTCATCGACAATATTAAGTAACATGTCTAACAAAATTTTTACACGCCTTCAAAATACTTGAATCCTAACTCAATTTTAATTCATAATTATGGTCTAAAGTGTTTTTGTAAATTATTATTTTTCGCAGTAAAAAAGAACACTTGCTAGGTATTGTTCACACACTTTGAAATAGGATTTACCTATAATATGTATTTTATGATTTAAATTGCGTTTAAAATTATAGTACAAAAATTTTGGGTTATAAAGATTCGAGAAAAAATGGCCGCTTTGCTTATATGGCATCTGAAACTTTAACCCCTAGAGCCCCAATTGGCCGATATCGGTCACAACACGATTCAGCGTGACGGCTCCGTTTTAATTTTATTTTAATTTAATTTGTTTTATTTTATTATGTTTTATTATGTTAATATGTATTATTTTAATTTTGGGTACAGTGTAAATAGGATAGAAAACGAATTTACCGCGTGAAATTTGTAGCACCCGACGTTTCGGTGACTGAAGAGCTGTCAATCCGTTGTTTTGCGGGTAGGCCGCATACCGCTGCCGCCACTGCGTAGGTTATAACGGTGGTGGGGGGCCGGGCTCGGAGCGCGCGAACTTTGAAAATCCGTCTTGCACACAACACTCACTGTGTCCTGTCTTACGTCCTTGCGTTCGGCGGCGGGAACATTTTAAGAAGAGGGTTTCACGTAGAAGAGAGTTTGTAACCGTCGTCTCTATTGAAGTTCGGGGTTCTTCTTATTTCATTGGCTTCCCGGTTCATGCGAGGAAAGTAGAATTGTTCCTTGGATAGCGCAATGGGATTTTGAAACTGCATCCAGTGGTTACTTCCGCTATCCAATATATGTTCGCAGATCGCCGATTTCGTCGCCGGCAACGTCACTGAAACGTCGGGTGCTACAAATTTCACGCGGTAAATTCGTTTTCTATCCTATTTATAATGTCAAACAACCGCGATAGTCTTCGATTTTATATGGGTACAGTGGTTTGGCAGTAATTAATGTTTTGGTGAGACAGTGTCATAATTCAATTTTTTTACTAATTTTTACAAAAATTTTTTGGGACATAAACTTGTCAATCGGTTGTGGGGCCGAGGCCTGAAAGGTTAATATAACCTTTATAAAACTATAAGCTGCGTAAGTGAGATCATATAAGCTTCAAAATGTCTATAAAGTGTATAAGGGGGGGGCCTTGTAACCATTATACAGTTTTTAGTGGAGTAAGGGTAATGTAGTAGCTTTTGTTTTGTGTGTTCTATAAAGGTTATTTAGTCGACTACTATACAGCTGGTAGTTATAAAATAGTATGCTTTATAGCGATTATACCACCCTTATTCGACTAAACGGCTTTATACGACAAAATTACATGACTAAAAGGTAATATAAGCCAAATTGCTTTAAATGACACCTTTACATAGCTGAGAGTTAATCTGAACGCTTTTACATGAGTTTTAATTAGCTTAAAGCTATACTTGCCACTTCTTATATGACTTTTGTGCTTGTTGGGTACCGGGATAGTACTCTTCGGGAAGGCTACTGGAAAGGAGCTGAACCGTGAGTTGAGGCGACCAGAGGTAACAATCAGGTCTTAATGGCCCAACTGCACGAGAACCGATAGCTGCCTGCTAATGGGCCCATGATGGGTTGGCCACGAAGACCCATGTGTTCAGGGTCGGTCATACTCACGGGTCAACACCCATCCGACGGCCTCCACGCACGGGGTGCGGACCTGGGTAGGACTCTGGCCTTGGTCAGTTTCCCCTGGGAATCAAACCTCTGGCGCTCCTGGACGGTCTGCGCACCGTGCGGCGCAAGCCAATCGATTGTGCACTCTGACTAACAGTCGGGGGAGTCTGGAAGCTGTATTGTTTCCTATAGAGCGGGGGTGGTTGCGTACCTTACGACTGCTCTTGAAATGACCATTGGCCATCCGATCCTGGTAAGAGGCGGGCAAAGGACGCCATGGTCCGCGTTAGATTCGGTATACACCGTTTCGTAAGGGAGAGGATTGCGCAAGCGACCTCGAACTCGGAACCAATCGAGAGACCGGAGAAATCTGGTCACAATTGGAAGGCCCGCCAGGTAACATAACTGGCTATCTCGCTGTAAGGCGTCGGTCTCTAACGGGTTGTGGCATAGCTAGACCGTGGATTGTTTTTGTCCTAAGTCTTCTACGATCACTCCAAGGAGATAGAACGACTAATCGTTAAAACTCCCTGTGGTGACGGGCTCGCCCGTTGTAGTCAACAACCCAAGTTGCCTGTACACGCGCAGTCTCCACTACTTCTCACATTGCAATGAGACCAAACAGAAATATGGACAGTGTTTATTTTTTGTTGCCCGGAACACCCTTTAAATCAGGCCAAAAATCAAGAACAGGCGAGAATGAGAACGAGAAGAGCGAGAAGGATCTACACTCCCTTTCTCGGGTGTTCTCAGAAGATTCACGTAGTGATTCTGTGGCCCGCATTTAGTGTCTTACAACTGTTCCACAGTGCTCAAAGTTAGGTCCGGGTAGGGAGAAAAGGGGGGGGGGGGGATTATAGGTGAGAGTTTATTCAATTTAAAAATTAAATTGCAAACGCGGTCGTCATGAGCCTTCAAATTTGATTTTTGAACGATCCACACATCTAAAGTGTAGCCACTTTTAAGGGTCTTACTATTTAATGAATCTATGGCGGTCTTTAAACATTATTTGTGTCGCTTGTATATGAGACATTCCAACCAAAATTTCACAATGTGATTTCGGCCCTGAATTTCAAGTCTTTAAATCTAATATTTCGACATTATAGAATAATGGGCTCGCCCTCTGGTGGACCGATTTCAACAACAATCTTTTCAACTTTTGCCATAACTAAATGATGACTGCATGGCAAATTTCAGCTCAATCGGACGAACGAACACACACACACACACACACAGACAGACTTCAGTTTGAAAATGGTCCTAATCGTCTCGGGGGGGGGGGGGGGGGGTGGGGGGTGTCAAAATGTATATATCCATCTGCATCTCGAAAAAAAATGCTCATTCACAATGCGGTACCCCATTCAGATATTCAAAAATTTGGATGATTGGATTTTTCCCAAAAAAGGGTTTATTTTAAATAAAAACTATGTATGTTGAAAATGGGAGAAAAAACTATGTTTAAAGAAAAGGAACCGATGGTCCCGGCATTAAGGTAAATCTTTCAATTAGAAATCAAAGCTTCCTTAAAAGTTGCCTTCTTTGTTTGTTTGTTTATACTCTTTATTGTGAAAATGTCACAATGGGCAAGTTTATTGTCATATGCCAATCTCTTACAACCAACCCTACTATGACGTGTTATATGTATGTGTGCGTGTAACATATCTGTAAGTGTGTGTCTTGTTATTGCATTCCATCGACAGAATTGAAAATGCAATTCCGTTAATTAGATCCCAACGGAAAATGGTGACCCAGCCTTCTGTATTAGCGTTAAATGGTTTTGATAATTAATAGACTGGTCCATTGGTTGCAAGATTGAGCGCTAAAAAGATTGTTTGAAACTCGCCATTCCCTTTTTCCGGCAATTCTTCGGTGGGATGATTTCGTGCAACATCAACAATCAGTAAGTTTCCGTCTGATTGATTCGGATAGTCGTAGTTCGGATAATTGTAGTTCTACTGTACTTTACCTCCCTGTCGGTTGGTAGTCCGGTAAAATAAAACTTTTAGCGCAATCACAGTACTTTCCCTTTTGGCCAGTTGGTGGGTGAGGAAAGTAAAAATAATCAAACAGTTTTTGGATTTTAAAAAATTACACATTTTGCTAGGTTTGCTATAGGTATTATTATTTGTTATAAATAATGCTTCTTCTTCTTAGAGCATCTCTCCAACTAGTGAAGGTTGGCAGTCAGCTCTGCATACTTCTTTTTGTCTTTCGCCTGGCAAAATAATTTGGCGACACTCGTAATCCCGGTCCATTCTCAAATGTTCCGCAACCAATATTTCCGACTACGGCATGGTCTCCTCTTCCCTGCAACTTTTCCCATCATAATGAGTCGCAGGAGTTCGTACCTGTCGAGCCTAAGCCATGACCCAGGTATTCAGCTTTGCGCTGTTTAATGGTCTGCCGTACCTTGCGTATTCGTCCTACCCGGGTGAATTTCAGAATTGTGTTCAGAATCTCTTACCTCTTTGTATTAAATGCCAAATGGCACAATCTTTTCTTTTACCGCTAATTAACTACGCTGATGTGGCCTACCTAGATGCGAATGAAGAACTGCTCGATAAGCTAGATAGGATTTAAAAATGCGTGTATTCGCTTTGTTTATTCCCTGAAGAAGTTTGATCACATATCAAACTTTCGCAGGCAAATAGAGTGGCTTCCCATTAGACGATGTCGGGATTTTCACATACTCGCCCTACTCTTCCTCGTACTACAGTCAAAATGTCCTACTTATTTGTATAATCTCTTCCCTCCGCTTTTATCCCATGGCCTTCCATTGCGCTCTCAGGATTACTCTATTACTGGCTATACCTCAGCATTTATCAACTTTCATGTGTAAGTCTTTCGCAGTGCAGGCGGCCCGACTCTGGAATTCCGTGCCTTTACCGTTAAGGCAACTTGAAAAACTGAGCGGGTTTAAAAAATCGTTAAAGAGACATTTACTTAACTCATGAATACTCCCCTCCCCTCCCGTATCCTTTGCTTGTCCTTATATTCCACTCCTCCCTTCAATATCGAGTTGGCATACGTTACTAATCACTATTTTATATTTTATACTATGATTACTATTATGTAAGTGTATTCATTTATTACTTGTAAATCAATTTGCGCGCATAAACCTTTAGTCACAATAACCCTGGCGGTATGGTCGGAAGATATTGCCACTTGGCAATAGGCCCACCACATTGTATTCTTTTGTGTGTGCAATAAAGCTTTTCAAACAAACAAACTTTCTGGGTCCAAGATTTCGACATCATGCGTCAGTATGCCCACATCTCGAATGCTTCTTAAGATCTAAACGTTTCCTAAGATCTTCCTTAATAGCACTGGAGAAGACTTATTTGAAGTGGGATTTTCAGGCTTCGATTGCAAAGGAACTTTTTTCATTTTTCCAAAGGCACTGTGTGCAATCTCGATTCGAGCCTTGATCTCCACTTAACTGTCCCAGTTTTGTGTAAGCCAGGCGCCAAGGTATTTATATTTAACAACTTGTTCTAGTTTTTGGCCCGCCACAAATATGCTAGGTCAAAATATATTGGGATTATTAGAAATGACCATAGACTTAGTCTTGGTGATATTCATCCTGAGACCAGCTTTGACAATACACTCATTTACTCGGTCAACAATCTCCTGTAGTTCGGCTTCCGTAGATTCTGTGGTAACAGTGTCATCGGCATACCTCAAGATGTTAATGAGGTAGCCATTTATTTTTCAGAGATTCTGTCATGATCACTTCAGAGTAGATGTTAAAAAGAGTCGGTGACAAAATGCATCCCTGCCGCATTTCCCTGTTAATGTCAATTTCCTTGGATTCTTCCCCTTCAACTCTGACAGTGGCGCACCGATTCCAGTACAGATTGTGTATTATATGGATGTCTATCTTGTCTAATCCAATGTAGTTAAGAAGTGCAATAATACTAATAGTAATAACATAATAATATATCTTTTATTACAATTTGTGAATAAATAAATCACAACTAGTGACTCGTAGTGGTTAATATTATTGTTATATGAATATAGATAGAGCCATTGAAAGCCGAAGGTCAAAAAGTTCCCAAATGCACACTAAGGTTAATTATAATTCTTCGTTTTGTAATGTATTTATAGGCCAAACTCCTTCTAAAACTGGAACAAAAGAAGGAATACCATCAGAAACTGCTGAGAGACTGTAACGTAATGAAGGAAGGCATACATCTAAAGGGGAGCGATGAAGAAAGGATTAAACGCGCTGAGTATGTATTATCAGATGGTAAAAATGATGAAATAATTTGTACAGCTTGGTTTCTGGGTCGTACCCATAAACCCATCTTTCATCGCCTGTGATTTTTATTTTTTATCTTTTATTTCAAACCAGTTGATAGGAGTTCCTACACTTGGTTATGTCAAAACTAATAAAAATAACAAGTATAATATATAAATAAATACTTATTAACCCTTCAAGCCCCGCGACTTCGATATCGAAGTCAACTGAACGCGTCCAGGAAAAGTGATTTCATTGGGTTTTTCAGTCATTTTGTATGCAGTTGTATTTTATTTAAATGCACGATGATACAAATATCATCGTGTATTTAAATAAAATACAACTGAATATGGAATGCCTCGAAAAACCCAATCAAATCACTTTTCCTGGACGCGCTCAGTTAACTTCGATATCGAAGTCGCGGGGCTTGAAGGATTAAGGTATAAGATATGAACGTCGGTATTGCAAGGTATGATGAACGTTGAACATCCAAGCACAGATTAGCCATTACAGGCTATATTCAGCCAATAGTTAGAAGATGAAAAAAAAACCGCAATTGTAAAATAGTCAATAATAGAAAGAATAAGGAATAATAATAGTCAAGTAGGTCAATAGAGCTGCGAAAAATTGATATTGTCGAAATCCTCAATGCTATAAATGGGGTTTTTAGTCAGAATACCCTGTACCTTTTTTTAAAGTGAACCTCCCCAAGGCCCCTGATGTGTAATGGAAGTTTGTTGTAGGATAAGTAAGATTGGCAGAGAAAGCTATTCCGAACCTTACTCAGTCGCACCTTAAAATGACGCAAGTCCTCTTTATTTCGCATATTATGCGAATGAATTAGTTGAGGTAGTCTCGATATTTTTTCTCGTATACATGATGTTTTGGTATATATACGCGGCGTACAAAGTCATGATACCAGATTCGATGAAGTACTGCTTGCAAGATGCTAGCAAAGAGTCACTGTTTGCATTATCCAGGATGTCCTGTGCTCAGAAATGGCATTTTTGGGGGAATTCTAGTTTTTACACCTTATGGCATGTTCAAATTGAATATATCACCTATACCTAGTTTAGTTTCGAAGATATAAAAGAGTCAATTTGATACTTTTGTTTATTTATACCTGATATTGAACTCCTTAATGTGTCAATTATGTTTATGCAACTTTTTAAAAGGAAATATACAGGATGTCCGAGACTTAAAATCCTTTACTAATACTTCTTGTTCTATTAAATATCAAAAGTCTGTTTTACTATATGGTGGAGCTTGGTCATTTTGAAAAGGGCACTCACTATTGTATAGAGACATTCGTCATTTTAAAAACGGCATATTTTTAAAATATTACCTAATTAATTACTAATTAATTAAACAATATACAAAGTGCAACTTTATAATAAACAAATTGAGGTTGTTTTCTTGGATATATTTTGTTAAACAATTTCAAGTTACTTAAGAGTAGGAATGTTTTTTTATGTCTCCTGAAAAATTTCGTTTTTGCCTTAGATTATTATTATTATTTTTATATTATACACTAGCAGCTTAAGGCTGATGCGTGTATATCACATGTACATTTTTAAAAAACTTGTGACTGTTTAGTTTAGTTTAGTTTAGTTTGACTGGGCTTTTTCCCGCACTTGGCCTCTTGATTGGGCCGTTGTGCGTGGCTCATGTTTCCATTTATGTTACTCCAGCCAACCCAGGCTGTCCCAGAAGGTTAGCAGCCTGTTTGGGTTGCTACAGGCCTCCGGGAGAGATGCTGGAGATTGTAGTATTCTTGCCCGTTGCTCTGCCACGCTCCTGCATTCCATGAGCACATGCTGTGGCGTTTCTTCTTCCTCCATGCATCCTCTGCATAGAGGGCTGTCTGT
Source organism: Micropterix aruncella (assembly GCA_944548615.1). NCBI lineage: Eukaryota > Metazoa > Arthropoda > Insecta > Lepidoptera > Micropterigidae > Micropterix > Micropterix aruncella. The sequence goes on along the minus strand of OX155967.1, from coordinate 2,705,686 downwards.
CACACCTATGGTAAACAGGTGTTTGTTTAGGGGACAGTGGCCTGTCATAGTACCTATGACTTTACGGATTTTGTCCCTTTTTAATCTGGTGAGTTTAACGAGTTAATCTGGTCCCTTTTTAATCTGGTTTTTTGGACGCTTCCGGAACCGCGTTCTTTGTTTGCCTGCATCCTGCGTTTTTTTTTCATTCTGTAAGGTGGGTTTCTTCGGTGTTCCTGCGTAGCCATGTTTTTATTTGGGCCTGGGGAATGGGCATCAAGGGTTCCGGTCCATATACTATTTCCTTTGATCCCCTTTTGGCCAGTTCGTCCGCCGCGTCATTGCCCAGTGAGTCACTGTGCCCTTTAATCCATTGCAGGGTCACTTTATTTGACCCTGCAATGCATTGAAGCGCATTGTGGCATTCCAGTACGAGGACTGAGGTTATCGTATTTTTTGCTAGCGCTTGTAGCACGGAGGCACTGTCGGAGACAAATTTCAAACTTACGTCTCCGACATCTTTGGCTGCGACTGCCTGTGCTGCTCTGGTGATGCCAATGCATTCTGCTTGGAAGATCGTATTTAAGTTGCCTAGGGTAGTTGATATTTTGATGTTTAGATCATTTGAGAAGACGCCGGCTCCTGTACCTTGAGTGGTTTTGGTGCCGTCTGTGTATATCCTTACTTCATTCGTACCAGAGTGATCTGCTGGTTCTGCAATGAGTTGGATATTGTATCTACGATCAAAGACATGATGGCATATTATTCTGTCCATGGGTGCGTCCAGAAGAGGAATTTCTTCTAAAACCCTGTGAGAATGGCCACCCTTCACTAGACTCCAATTGATTGTGAGCGAAGGGTGGTTCTCAGCATGAAGGTTGCTCCGTAAATGAGAGTCGTAGATGTCCGTGTAGAAGAGTTTATTCAGAAGCTTGAAGAGAAGTGAGTCGAAGTCGCCAGTTCTTAACGCCTTGAGTTGTGTTCGCCGTTGTGTTGTAGTGTGGGCGCGAGGTGAAGCCGTGTGTAGCGAAGCGAGCGAAGTGTGTAGTCGAGATATCTGTCCACTGAGGGGACGATGTGTAGAGCGCGGTAACTGTCTGCCGAAGTAATGATGTAGAGGGGCAACTGCCTGCCAAAGGAATGATGTAGCACGTGACAACTGTCTGCCAAAGGAATGATGCCGATCGAATGAAATGTACTGCGTTTTATAGGGTGAATGGTGATGCAATAGCTACGAGTGGGGCGACGCATGTGTCGCTAACCTGGGCAATATTTGCCAAATTTAGCTGGAAATTAACTGCAGCTGCTCGTGCACGTTTGAGCGAGTCTGCAGTTTTCTGTTCTGTGAAATTAACTTTTTTGTTGTGGGTATGTAGGGCCGTAGGCTCCTACAACCCGTTTCAGAATTTTTGAGTGTGGTGTTTCTTTGTTTTGTTTCCACAGTCCATTTGCTCTTAGTCTTAGAGCGGCTGCCCTAGCCTCCTCTTGGATGACAAGATCCAGAGGTCTCATGTTTAGGAGGTACTCTAGTGCGGCCGATGGTGTGGTTCTCATACATCCAGTGGCTGCTACACACGCTAAGCGTTGTAGGCTCTGGAGTCTTGCTTTTACTGTGGTCAGTTGTGTTCTGGGCCACCATACAACTGATCCATAAGTCAGCGAGGGCCTGATGACTGATGTGTACAGCCAGAGTGTGATTTTTGGGTTGAGACCCCATTTTTTCCCCATTAGTCTCCGACACTGCCAAAAAGTTAGGCAGGCCCTCTTTGTTTTGGCCTCGATATGACTCGCCCAGTTTAGTTTACTATCAAGGATGACTCCCAGATATTTCACTTGAGTTGATAGGGAGAGTTTGGTGTTGAATAATTTTGGTACTTGTAGTTCTGGTAACTTCCTCTTGTTGGTGAAGAGGATAAGTTCTGTCTTTTTCGGATTTACTGACAATTGATGTTCGTCACACCATTTTTCTACTATCTGCAGAGCTGAGCGCATGACTTTATATAGCATGTTTTCTGCGCTTCCATTTATCATTATTGTTAGGTCGTCGGCATAACCAATAGTAGTGTAGCCCCTTTCATTTAGTGTTTTTATGAGGCTGTCCACTACTATGTTCCATAGAAGTGGTGATAGGACCCCCCCTTGGGGGCATCCTTTAACTACCTTTGCTCTTGTGGTAGTATTCATCACTATCTGGACCGCCCTTTTGCTAACCAGCTCCGTGATCCATTTTATGGTGACTGGTTCCACCTTAAGTTCCTGTAGGGCGTGGTTTATGCTGTTGTGCATGGTTTTGTCAAAAGCGCCTTCTATGTCTATAAAGGCGGCGAGTGTTGACAGCTTATTTGTTAGAGCCGATTCTATTTTGTGCACCACCATGTGTAGTGCCGACTCTGTTGATTTGCCTTTTGTGTAGGCGTGTTGTTGTGGGTGTAGTTGTTTATTTCTTAGTGCCCCATCCCTTAGGTGACGGTCCATCAGTCTTTCTAAAGTCTTTAGTAAGAAAGACGTTAGGCTGATGGGTCTGAAGGATTTGGCGTGTGAGTAGTCCTCCTTTCCCGGTTTCGGTAAGAAGACTACTTTCGCCTCTCTCCATGCATTTGGAATGTATTTGAAGGCTATGCAGGCCCTATAGATTGGTAGTAGGTATTTTGTTGCATGGTTTGGTTGCCATTGTAGTAGTGCTGGGAAAATGCCATCCAGCCCTGCGGATTTGAATGGTTTGAAGCTTTTCAGGGCCCATTTTATCTTGTCCGCAGTTACTATCTTGTTTGCGACTTCCCATTCTTGGGTTGTTGGTGTGCTGTAGTTTTCGTCCGGCCACTCAGGATCTTCTGTGATTTGACATCCAGGAAAGTGTGTTTCCAGGAGTACTGAGCTGGTTTCTACATCTGTGTTTGTGTAAGTGCCGTCTTCCTTTTTTAGGGAGCCTAGGAGGTTGGGCTCACCTTTAGCTAGGATTTTCTTTATTCTTCCGGCTTGGTTCGTTGAGTTTATGCTACTACAGAAGTTGTGCCAGGATTCTGTTCTCCGGAATCTGATCCGCTTCTTGTAGTGTTTTTGTGCCATTTTGTATTTATCCCAGTCCTCACTGGTTCTGGTATTTTTTGCTCGGTTAAAGAGTGTCCTGAGTCCTCGACGTAGCCTTTCCAGCTCTGGTCCCCACCATGAGCTTTTTCCTGGGTCTTTAGGTTTTACAACAGGACATGCCAGTTCAAAACTACTTATAAGGGTTGTAGTTAGGATCTGTACGTTTGTTTCTATGTTTTCTGTGCTAAGTGCTGCGTTAGTTAGTTGTTTGTCTCCTAGCGCTTTGTTTAGCAAGTTTGTGTACCCTGTAATATCTGTTTTACGGGGGTTACGATATGGGACAGGGTCTGTTAGCTTGTACCGTATTTGAAAACAGACGCGGCGGTGGTCTGCAAACGATGGCTTACGTGCCATCCCTCAATCAAACTGGCCGCCGCGTCCGTTGCCAAGGTAATGTCTATGATAGTTTGGTACCTAGAGTTTACAAATGTAGGTTCCCTACCTCTGTTTATAATGTTTAGGTTTGTTTGAAATAGATATTCTGCTAAGGACTCACCCCTTCTGTTGGTGTCTTTGCTTCCCCACAGAGAGTGATGGGCATTGGAGTCCGCAGATATGATCAGATCCTAGTCGTGTGCTTCACAATGCTGCACCAGTCTGGCTAGTTCTCCTGAAGGAGTTTCGCTCTCGCTCGGCATGTACACTGAAGCTAGGACTAGGACAGTTTGTTTTTCTGTGGTGAGTTTCACTGCAGTTAGGTCTCTTGAACAGAATTGGTTAAGCAAAGTGGTTGCTAAAGATTTTGGCACGTATATGCATGTTCTTGGGTTTTCAACAGAGGTGTCTAACATTAACTTACGTCCGATGCTGTTTAGACCGCAGATCTTGTTGTTTCTGATCCAGGGTTCCTGGATCATGGCGACGGTCTGGTTGTTCGTCTCCAGCACTCTGCGTAGGGTGGCCGCCGCTATTTGTTTGTGCTGGAGGTTGGTTTGGATGACGTTAAGAGAGAGGGAGCTATGGGCTGCGCAGGAAGTCATCTTCGTCACTGGTGCATCCCTCAATCCGCAGTGGCGAATTCGTCTCCATTCCTCCGTCACTGCCCCTCCGTTGGGGGGCAGAGGTGGAGGGTTCCGGATTCGCCGCTGCGGTTGCTGTCTCGGCCATTGTGGTCTCTTCTGTGGGGAAGAAGCGGATGTATCCACTTCCCGACATATGGGCTACTCGGCGGTCTCTGTCCAGGATTATTTGCCTCTGGTCTTCAGGGATTCCAAGAATTAGGTGCACCACCTTTTCTTCTGAATCACCCTCCTGAGACTTTTCATCCACAGACATGTCGTAACACTGCCACGAGTCAACTTTGTACCACGGGTTTTGGGCACAGAGGACTCTGTGTAGTGTGGTTGCGTCCGTAATACGGGTATGGATAAGAAGCCCTGCCTTGAGCCTCTTCTTCATCTCTGACTGCCTGATGACAGCCAGGGTGGTGTTGGGTATGGGTGATGCCATTGTCATGACTGCGTTTTCCAGCCAGCTGAGCGCGTTTTCGTCCTCACACCACATCGCTAATACCCCGTCCATCAGGAAGGGGCGTCCGCGGAAAGATGGGGCGTGCGCGCTCGGGGAGGGTGGAGACAGTACAGCTTGTAGGATGCTATCGTCGATAGTCTTCCTAAGCTGCTCTGCTTGAGCTTGTGACAGGTCTCTCAGCGGGACAGTGATGACCGCCACCTTCATGTGCGACTGAGCCGCATCTGCGTAACTCATCGCCCGTTTGGGTTTCGCTTCGGTTTTCGCGCGTTTGGACTCCCCTCTAGGAGACTGGGTCTCGTCCAGACGAGCCCGCTTCGAAGAAACTTTCTCGTCTGGCCCAGCCCCAGTCCCCGGTTGTTCCTTTTCAGGAGCAGTGGGAGCCCTCGCAGCGTTCCGCCTACTGCGAAAACCTCTCGGGTTTTGCCGTCTCTTCGACTGGCTGGGTGGTGGTGGTGGTGTTGGTTGTGGTCCTGCCACTGTGGCCGGTACAGGTTCGCGCTGCGTTCTCGCTGCTGCGGTGCCTGTATCGGTGTGTGGTGTGGTTACTTTGGGCTGGAAGTCTTTCCTTCTCGCGCGCCTATTAAGGCGACTGCGTTCCGGTTTGCCTCCCTGCCCTTTGCTTTTGGTATTTGCCGTTGTGTTAATGGTCCCCCTTTTGCAAGGGCGCTTGTGAGCGATTAAGGTCCACTGTGACACAACGGCAGTGTCTGGTGTTGGTAGTGGTATTGCCTCTTTGAGGCTTGACAGGTCCAGGCTTGAACCTGTTTTGTGGCACGAGTTGCCCCCCCCAGAATATGAGGGGCAGACCGAGCTGGGCTCGGTGAGGGATTCTCCACTATCCTTGGAAGGGATTGTGGTACCCTCCTGGGGTAAATTATCTTTGACTTGTGCTTCCATTTTTTGTTTAGTTGAGCTGATGGGATAACGCACACACTACCCGCCCTTGGTAGGTGTGGTACACTTTTGTGGGGGGGGTTTAGTGCCCCAGAGGCTGTGTGGGCCTGGTGTAGGTTGGTGCCGCCTGGTTCGGCACTGTGGGATTGGCTGAGGAAACTGGGATGTGACTGAGGGTTAGGATCTTGAGTGTCGGCCAGGGGTTTTTGTTATACCACTTACCTAGGGCACTTGGTCAATAACAGGCGGCAACCTCGAGAAGGATAGTCCCCTGGCCTTGTTTAGGGGATCTGTGCGACCTGCGCTACTCCCTAAACCGTTCGCCAAACCCAGCATCGGACAGATGCTGGGAGTAGGGGAATAGTCAGACAATTTCAAAACTCAAATTGCCTGACCATGCCCCCGCCCAACTTGTGACTGTTTTGCACTAAGAAAAATGTCCAGTTTGTTTTTAAAGATATTGACAGAGATAGCACTGATCACTTCCTCTGGCAACGCATTCCAAGCATCCACTACACGATTTGTCAAAAAAAAAATATTTCCTGGAGTTCGATGCTGCAATTGTCTTATTTAGCTTCAACGAGTGTCCAAGCAGTTGCTTATTGGTGTTTAGGGTATACATGCTCTCGAGGAGCTTTCTATTACGTCTCCTCGCTGCCTGCGTTCCTCTAATGCCCTTTTTAAAATAACCGATTCAATGTACCTATCCAATGCTTACCCTCATATTGTTCGCAATTTCTCGGACTGTGTTATGACGGTCTTTTAATACCACAGTCCGCACTTACAATGCAAGTTGCACTTGCAACAAGCAATGACATTGCAACAACTGCAACAACAACATTGTTTGTTGAGGGCCTAGTTAAAGTGGTTCACTGTTCATTGATGTGCGGCCACCTTTAAAGCTGTTGTACATTACATTTACGTTGTGTCCAATTGGCAGCTAAAAACCGCTCTTGAACGTGTCAAAATATTTGTGTTTTAAGTTGTATCATTACTACTTTAATCTTTACTTAACATACATATATTAATTTAAAAAATTATATAGTATCTAAGAAACTTTGGAACCTACTAAAAGTTATTCGTCGTAGAATCGTATTACAAAACAAATTAAAGGTTTATTTAATAAAATAGTCAATAATTCTAATGGCTGCCTACTAAACACACAATAATTAAAATAGTCAGTTAAAAAGTTGAATAATCAAAGCAGAAGCCTAACAATTGAAATAGTCAATAAATCGAATATATACGTACTAAAAACTGTACATAGTAACATCCAAAGTAGTAAGTAAATCGTTAAATAATCAAACTAAAGCTAAATCTTACATTTAAATACTAAAAGTACATATATAATTATCATTCAAATTGGTACAATATTTGCAAAGTCATGGCCCTCGAATTCGGTCAGATTATAGAAAGGGTGGCCTATCAGCATCTCCTTAAGAGCCCTATCACATATTTTTTCCAGAAAGGCAAGAAAAGTGGATTTTTGGCGTTCTAATTCCAAGAAATGAAGAGATTTCTACAAACTTTAATTACTGAATTACCTGGACCATTTCTTGATGTTGACCATAGCGGAATATTATTTACTTATTCAGCCCATTTTCCGAAAGTCGTTATTCGTAAAACGCTCGGGAGGCAAACTTTGAGCTCCTTAATACAGTAATATCACTACAACGAAAACCGTATACTATTTTTTTTTATGTCCGTCATGTATTCTTGATGTACACTACGGCTTTATTTTTTCGTTTTTTGACCACATATCCAAGGTATACATTACTTACAATTACACAAAATTAAAAAAAAATCTTCCTGTATCATTCTAATTTTCTCAGAAATAAAATAAGATTCTTATATAATACTTATACTATATTAAAGTTCACTCTTTTAGCAATACGACATAATATAAATTATTGTCATTAGAAAGGAGAAAACACTGCAAAAAACAATTAGAAATTGTGTATATATTTGCTTGCGCAAGAGAAGAGCGCTCAGTGCCGCGGTTTTCTCCCAGGGTTGAATAGTTATTTATTTATTTATTTATTTATTTATCCTATCTTTTATAGTTACATCCAAAAAAAAATGCGTTCGTTTTTTCAACTCATTTTAAAAGAATACCTACGCTATTTTGTAATAAGGCTCTTAATGTTTTTTTTAAATTGTTTGTCCTGCAGTTGTTTTTTAGTGGTAGGGAGTAAATTGTAGAATTTAATCCTAAGGTATAAGTAGCTCTTCTGTACTTTTGCCAGTCTTGTTCGGGGCACGCATAAAAGGGAATTACCGCATGTATGGTGAGAGTGAATGTCCGCTCTAGTTGTGGTTTCTGTTAGGTACTGTCTGGCATACATTAAGCACTGGTATATGAACGCCGAATACATGGTCATTATCTTTGCCTTACTGAAGTATGCTCTGCATGAGGTCCTGGGCGTTACCTGATACATGCTGCGCAGTGCTCTTTTTTGCAATAGGAAGGTTCTTTTACTGTTTGCGGCATTTCCCCAAAATAGTAGTCCATAAGTCATTAATGAGCCGAAATGCGCAAAATACACTGATTTGGCTGCCGCGAAGCCACAAAGACTTTTTTATTGAGTATATAGAACTACATAACTTACTAGCTAATTCATCGATATGGGTATTCCATTTTAATTTGCTGTCAATTCTTAAACCTAAAAAACCACTCCTTTATGCCTAAGGTGCTCATGGCATCGTCCCTGAAAGCCTGTTAAATCTTGCGAATGTTTTCCACTTGGGTATCGCCAAGCTTTTGACAAAATTTGATGCTGCATGCAGTTGAAAGTAGTTTGTTTGTGAAGTTTCACTCTTTATTGTGAAATTTCACAATGAGCGGGTTTATTATCATATGACAATCTATGAAGTGTTTGTATGCATGTGAGTGTTTGAATGCGTAATACATGTGTAAGTGTGTGTCTTGCTATTGCATTCAATTGATAGAATTGAAATGCAATTCCGTTAATTTTATCCCAACGGAAAATGTGACCAAGCTAGGAATCGAACCCGGAACCTTACAGTGTAAGATTTGGAAACCTTACCATTATGCCACTGGGCCGTATGCGCATCTCCCGTTATTGGAGGGATAAGGACTGACAGCATATTTTTCTGCTTTTATTCTAGAGAACTATTCGACATTGGAAAAAGCTACACCGGAATCCGCTGGGACTATTCTTCCTCGGAAACGTCCTTGAAAGGATACTTGGCGAACAAGGATAAGCACATTCTTCAACCGTTCAAGTTTAACAAAGACCCGAGCTCAGAGGATAGTCTGTGGTCGTTGATTGAGGCTTCGGCTTCGAGCGACTGGTCTCAATTCCAAGTGGATGAAGAAAATGTAATCCCTAACAAATAATGCTTTTCACTGTGTATACGGAGGTTAATTAAATTTATTTTATTTGATGAACAGCTTTTTATTTCTTTATATTTATGCATGATGATCTCCACAACTGCAACAATGCCACATAGAATAGGTATCTGACGATGAACTTTTTACAAGCTTTTATTTACCTTGCAATTTTTGTTAGTTCGTTTATTCTTCTTCTCCGTCGTTCCCTCATTACTGAGGATCGTGGCCACTAGACAACAGTTTGCCTACGAGGCTCCTCCACTTCGACCTGTCTTCTGCATGGCGGGTCGCAGATTGTATTGACCCTTTTGTAACTTCTTTGATGAGGTTGTTCCATCCGGCCGGTGATCTGCCTCTGCTAGTTCTTCCCTCCACTTGACCCCCGGAAAGCATTTTCTCTAGATTCTCTGGGTTTCTCCTGGCAACATGACCGAAGAACTGCAGGACCCTTCTCATGCATAAGGTGGAGAGCCTCACTTGGATGCCGAGTTCTTCCAGGACAGATTTGTTGGTGCGGCGTGCTGTCCATGGGATTCCTAGCATTTTACGCCAACACCTCCAAGATGCACCAAACTCCAGTGCATCGATTTTGGTGCGTATACGAGCCTTCAGGGTCCATGTCTCCGAAGCATAGAGAAAGATCGAGAAAACGAGAGCCCGTTTATAGCCCAGTCAAAATGGAACAAATTTCGACGTTTGACAGAAATAATTGGTAATAGCTTGAAATTTGGCAAATATGTTCTTTGATGCGTACTGTTAAACATACTAAAAGTCCCCTACTCTATCTGTTGAGCTCGAGCCGCCATCTTGGAAAAATGGCGCTCCGGTTCAGTTTTTCGCTTATATATCGCTAACTTTAGCGATATCGGAATTATGCTTAATGTAAAAAATATAGCACCCTTAAAGAATGGGTATACCCACCTTAAAGAATGGGTTTCGGAAGCGCCTAAAAAACTTGCCCGCAACCTCGCCAGATTAAAAAGGGACAAAATCCGTAAAGTCATAGGTACTATGACAGGCCACTGTCCCCTAAACAAACACCTGTTTACCATAGGTGTGATAGACAGCCCTCTATGCAGAGGATGCATGGAGGAAGAAGAAACTCCACAGCATGTGCTCATGGAATGGAGGAGCGTGGCAGAGCAATAGGCAAGAATACTACAATCTCTAGAATCTGTCCCGCAGGCCTGTAGCAACCTAAACAGGCTGCTAACCTTCTGGGATAGCCTGGGTTGGCTGGAGTAACATAAATAGAAACATGAGCCACGCACAACGGCCCAATCAAGAGGCCAAGTGCGGGAAATAGCCCAGGAAAACTAACTAACTAACTAACTAAGTCAAATCTTGCAAGCTGAATTAGAACCACTTCCTCTTATCCTATGAAGTTTAAATATTACGCGGTGATTCAGTTCAGATGACAATGCATTTTTATGGTGAGTTTGATCTGATTTTACACCCAAGATTAGCTCCTGTCGAGGATACTCTTCCACGGTCAACAGCATAGAGACATAATTTTGTATACGCATTCAGTTATGATAGAATGTTCTAAATTTTACCATGACATGGCTGCTGCACCCAGGGTTGGCTTCCAACGAGGGGACTCCTCGATGGCACAGTATACCAGACAACTTGGGTTGTCGCCTACAGCGGGCGAGCCCGTCACCTCACGAAGTTTTAACGATTAGTCGTTCTATCTCCCTGCAGTGAGCGTAGAAGACTTGGGGACAAAACAGTCCACCATCTAGCTACGTCACAAGCCCGTAAGAGGCCAACACCTTAACCGCGAGATAGCCAGGAATGTTTCCTGGCGGGCCGACACTCACGCCCTTACTTCCAATTGTGACCAGATTACTCCGGTCTCTCGATTGGTTCCGAGTTCGAGGTCGCTTGCGCGGTCCTCTCCCTTACGAAGTGGTGAAACGGTGTATACCGAATCTATCGCGGACCACAGCGTCCTTTGCCCGTCTGTTCACCCAGGATCGGATGGCCGATGGTCGTTTCAAGAGCAGTCGCCGTAAGGTCCGCAACCACCCCCGCTCTTTAGGAAACATTACTGCTTCCAGACTCCCCCTACTGTTAGTCAGAGTTAGTCAGAGAGGGAGCTAACAGGCCCATGATGAGGTGGCCACGAAGACCCATGTGTTCAGGGTCGGTCACACTCACGGGTCAACACCCATCCGATGGCCTCCACGCATGGGGTGCGAACCTGGGTAGGACACTGGGTCAACCAGTCTCCCCTGGGAATCAAACCTCTGGCGCTCCTGGACGGTCTGCGCACCGTGCGGCGCAAGCCAATCGATTGTGCTCTCCGACTAACAGTCGGGGGAGTCTGGGAACTGTATTGTTTCCTATAGAGCGGGGGTGGTTGCCTACCTTACGGCGACTGCTCTTGAAATGACCATTGGCCATCCGATCCCGGTTCAGAGTCGGGCATAGGACGCCTTGGTCCGCGAAAGATTCGGTGCACTCCGTTTCACCGCTTCGTAAGGGAGAGGACCGCGCAAGCGACCTCGAACTCGGAACCAATCGAGAGACCGGAGAAATCTGGTCACAATTGGAAGCAAGGGCGCGAGTGTCCGCCCGCCAGGTAACATACTGGCTATCTCGCGGTAAAGGCGTTGGCTTCTTGCGGGTTGTGACGTAGCTGGACGTTGGATTGTTCTGTCCAAAGTCTTCTACGTTCACTGCAGGGCGACAGAACGAAAAAATCGTTTAAACGTCCTGTGGTGACGGGCTCGCCCGTTGTAGTGGACACCGCAAGTTGCTAGTCAGAGTGCACAGTCGATTGGCTTACGCCGCACGGTGCGCAGACCGTCCAGGAGCGCCAGAAGTTTGATTCCCAGGAGGCTCGCACTTCATGCGTGGAGGCCATTGGATGAGTGATGACCCGTGAGTGTGACCAACCCTGAACAGAATGGGTCTTCGTGGCCAACTCAGCAAGGGCCCATTAACTCCCAGACACCAGACAGTAGCTTTTCTTAGAACAAAATTGAAATCAAAGCGAATACGTCACGAGTCGTCGTAAATGCTCGAATATGGTCACCAGATGTCCAGCTACTCGGCTCACGCAGATAGCGAAACGCTCGAAAATGTCACCTGCCTTTACTTGCGCGTAATGTTAACCGTTTGCGTTCATCGGGACGTTCCCCTCTGCCCACATTCCTCGCACCCTCTTCTAGCAATGCCCTGTAGCTCGAGAGTAAAGCTACTGGTTGTTATACTGTGTCAACAGTCAACAGCACAGAAAGTACTTTTTTATACGCATTCAATTATGATAGCCCGTTCTAAGTTTCACCGCGACAGGGTTGCTGCTCCCAGGGTTGGCTTCCAACGAGGAGACTCTTCAACGGTCAACAATAAATAAAATACAAACGGAGCTGCCATAGAATTCACCGACCGGAGTCGGGCCCATCATAATACTATTTTTTTACACTTCTGGGGGGTGAGCAGTGGATTCCGGACTAACGGCCGGCTGTGGTAGGTTTAGGATAGCTGTCTTGCCACATGTGAGCGTTCACCTTACTACCCATTCACCCCCCTTCGAAGCCGTAGAATTTGAGATGTGCAAATTGCGGTTTTAGATAATTTTTCTAGGAAAGAGTCGATTATTTTTCTGGAAAGGCCAAGATCTTTAAAGAGGTGAAATAGAGATTTAGCTGGCAGGCCACGAGCGCCAACTTCCACTGCGTTAAGGTGAACAGTGGAGCCGTTCCGGGTTACGGCATTTGCGAGATCATGGTATATATTTATTTGTACTCGTGGTCTTTTGGGATATTTGATTACCATTCAAATTTCAAATTTGAAATTATTTATTGAGTTCAAATTATGAGTCTTAACCTAACTAGGCTGCCGCCTGTTCCAAGGTAGACAATTTATTTTAATTATCCTACGAAATCTATAATATTATATTTATATAAATAAACAAAATCATACTTAACCCGTTGAGTATGATACGACCAAATCTGGTTCTGAAACAATTATCCGTTGAGTATGATACGACCAGATCTGGTTCTGCGTTTTTTTCACTTCTTTGATGTTCTCATATTTATTCATAATTACCTAATTGTTTTACAAAATGATATTTCAATATTCTATATTCGAAATTTCAATGCAATCATTGTGCAGTTGTTCTTTTTATGATTGGTGTAGTAGTTTCGTAGTTATAGTACTTTAAGGTCGATGTCGCCGAAAATCCTGCAAAAGAGACAGATGCATCCATGAAAATACCCATTTACTCCAAGGGTTAATGTAACAGAAATATCTTAATTACCTAATAAAAATTCGTTAAAAAATGTCATGAAAATTGTCAATATTATTTTATTTTAAAACATGATAAAATTTTTGCCTTTAGAGCCATCCCGCACAAACTGTATTGGTGGTTTGGAGGATACTGTCAAACTATTGTTGGCACGAGCCACTGAGAGGCTAATTACCTCGCGAATAACAGCGAGAACTTTGTTATGGCGGTAAGTGTACCGTCCATGATCTAAGGCCACCTTACAGCCAGCTAGAATATGTCTAGGCAGAAACTACATGTTTTATATTTTATTTTTATTTTATTTTATTTTATTTCTGGAAACATACAGCGCATACAATTGACATACGTGTGCATAAACATAATGTAGAAAAAGAGAAAAACATTACGCCGATAATCGTTTCCTATGAAATTAACAGATTTCCGCATATTACACATTTGGATCTCGGCATATTACACTTAAAAATTAATTGTAAAATAAACTAAGTACATGTTAAATAGAAAATTAAAATAGAAAACCAGTGGGAGAGTTAGGGAATTGGAAGTGATTAGGAAGAAGGAGTTAGACGATGGTATGTGTATATGTATATAGATATAAATAAAGATATAAATAGGTCTTATAGTGGATATATAGATACAGATATTTATTGATGTGTTTATTGATGTGTGATATTTATTGATGTGATTTTTAGATATATAATAAATATTTATAAATATTTGTAGTAGCTACTGATATGCTGCATGAAAATTATATAACTAAGAAAGATAGATGTTAACAAGCTCGTTAGGTGCAATTGATTTGAATAATTCTTTAACGAACGTCGGTTGGTTGAGGTTGAAAATGTCGATGGTGGAGAAACGAGAGTCGTACGTGCACATTAGCCTATAAGCGTTGGAATTTTTCTCGTAGTTGGTATTGGCACGAGAGACCTCAAAAGTGCGTGAATTACGAATTAATCGCGGAGGAACGAAAAAACGTAAGTTTTCAACAAGGTATGGACTATCTATGGTATTGTGGATAACTTTGTGTAACAGTACCATATCAGCCACAGTGTGTCAGTCTTCTAGAGCTTGAATACTGTATTGACCGTACTGTACTGACCGGACTATCATATTTGAATACTTTATAAGTATTCAAATATGATAGTCCGGTCAGTTTCACTATGACATGGCTGCTGCACCCAAGGTTGGCTCGGAACAGCATTTTAATAAAAGGTTATTTAAAAAAATGTATTTTTACTATTAACTTAGCTGGGTTGGCACGCACCTCTAAAGTCAATGTAGGACCATTGACTATATAGTGTATTAGATTGATCAATCTCATACTACAATTTGTCAACCAAGCTTTTACTACAAAACGCAATGTGTAAATGACACTCATAGTTATACTACGAAAGTCACGATATTAAACTAATAGAAGATTAATCAAATTTTGGAACTGTAAGTATCTACACGATTTTTTTCGTAGTAAATTCCTGGTTGCTAAATTGTAGTATGAGATTGATCTGTGAGGTGGCCAACCCTCACTAGACTCCAATTGCTCGTAAGTGAAGGGTGGTGCTCGACAGGCGGTTTTCTCCATAGTAAAAGTCGATGTTGCCGAAGTTGAAGTTATTTATTCCAGAAGGTACGTGATGGTTGCCAGTTTGTAATGCCTCGAATGTAAGTCGCAGAGTGTGTGTAGTGAGTGCTCGAAGGTGATGTCGCAGTTGTGTAGCCGAAGTATGAAGAATGGTATCGCGGATAATTGAGTGACTGCTTGATGTTGATGATAACATATGAGCGCGTACTTGGAGCGGGCGACGGCCGCTTAGAAGATGATGATGATGTGTAGTCGCGCTGGTTACCGACTAGAGGATGATAAATGATCGATCGAATGTACTGCCTTTTATACGGTGCTAAATGATGCAATGCCGTCGGCGTGGGGAGAATAAGTGTGTTAATTGAATCGATCAGAAGAAATGATATTAGTCATCGGCTGTGTATGCATTAATTGCCGAATTTATATGGAATTCAATGCTGTTTGACTCGTGTAATATTGAGCGTATTTACGGTTTGGATTCTAGGGAATCTACTTCTTTGTTGACTAATGTTGGGCGAAGTCCTCAACAGATCAATATAGTATGTTATATAATCAATGCTACTAAAGCATACAAATAGAACCTTGTTGTCTTAATAGGAATCATTGTGTGTAAATCACTGTCGATTATATTAGCCAGTTTTGAAGCTATTGCCATAAAATTAAGGATATTTATAGAACGTGCTTTACCCTTAGAATGCCAGCCATGGGAATGAAACTCACGACGGCATGTTTTCAATCCTCAAAAGTTTATTTGTAGGAGGAGTTAGTACAGATAGAGTAGTTGTCAACTACAACGGGTGAACCCGTCACCTCAGGAAGTTTAAACGATTAGTCGTTCTATCTCCCGTGAAGTGAGCGCAGAAGACTTGGTGGTCCTCTCCCTTACGTAGCGGTGAAAAGGTGTAAACCGAATCTATCGCGGACCACGGCATCCTTTGCCCGGCTGTTCACCCAGGATCGGGTAGCCGATGGTCGTTTCAAGAGCAGTCGCTGTAAGGTCCGCAACCACCTTAGCTCTATAGGAAACAGTACTGCTTCCAGACTCCCCCGACTGTTAGTCAGAGTGCACAATCGATTGGCTTACTCCGCACGGTGCGCAGACCGTCCAGGAGCGCCAGAAGGTTGACTCCTAGGGGAAACTAGCCCTAAGGCCAGAGTCCTGCCCGGGCTCGCACTTCACGCGTGGAGGCCGCCGGATGGGTGTTGACCCGTAAGTGTGACCAACCCTGTTCAGAATGGGTCAACGTGGCCAACTATTGCTAAAATAAAGCTTCATTGTAAATAGTCGCAAAAAAGAGGGCATTGCAGCCCAGTATGTTTTCAGATCAACGCCACCTAACTAGGCATAGGCCCGTAATAAGGCAAGCGTACCAAGTAAACAAATGCTTGTGCATACTTCAAACTTCATAATTTAAAAAATAAAATTAAGAATCTAATAACATTTTAAAAATATTTTAAAAATTAACTAATGGTAACAAACAAGGTAGGTACAAATTCATCAATTATCTAAAAACTAGGTCATTGATATGGCAATGCGTCTGTTAGTCAAAGTCAGTATGCAAATAATTATTAAGAATACCCATCATAAACTACATAATAAAATATATAGTAAAGGAATTTCAATAACACATGAAAAAGATAAATAATAATTAGGGGGGGGGGGGGAAATAACATTGCAATAAATAATGAAATTGAAATATTTATGGATGAAAAAAAGAATTGCAATTAATAGTCAAAAAATCAAATTGAAATAGCCAGAGTATACAATTACACATAAAATATGCATTATTCTAGATATAATATAATTTTGAATGTAATCGAATTAAAAAAGAATAAAAACACAAAAACATCGATATCAACAAACGCAATATCAACAGCGATATTCTGCGGTGGGCATGTGGAATAAACCACCATTTGAAGTGATTAATGCAAGCTCTATTAATCAATTTAAAAACAGACTCCATTTGTATCTACAAACTTGTTAATAATGTTTATGACTAGCTTCACAAGATCCGATCTGGACTTATCAGCAACGCTACCTGTTACTAATATTAATATCTAATCTTCAAGAAGTGCTTATTTTTTGTACTCACTCGAGAGTTGGATACTGGGTGGAGAGGTTCATTTTGTTTTTTTTAATCATCGAAAATGTATTCAAAAAAGTACCTAGGTCCCTTGTCTCCATTTTTAAGCTATTGTATAGCTTTTATCGCGGGCCTAGGCCAGCGCGGCGACCAAATGAAGAAATTTCTTAACGAATAATAATGATTTTAAACTGATAATTACGTCTAAACGAGTACTGCTTACGATTCGAAAAAAATATATGTTAAACAAGAACATTTTCCTAATATTCTTAGATTTGAATATTTTAGATTTTGTTTATATTACATAGTGTAATTAATTTGTGAAATTAGGTCTAACCGAACACAAAAACGACTACTACGCAAATACTATCTGGCGTAATATTATGAAACCTGCACCATTTTAAAGATAATTTAATTATCTCTCTTTTTATCTACGATTTTTTTTTGAATAGTCAAAGAATAATATCCGTTTTTTTTTGCTTTATTGAATAAAATTCGTGCGCGGCGCTCTATCGGAAGACGTTTAAATTATTCCGAATCATTTGCTTCCGCAGCCGCAAATGATTCGGAATAATTTCAACGTTTTCCGATAGAGCGCAGTTATTTGATATCAGAAAAATAAAATAAATAAAATAAATAAATATTTATAATTGCATAAGTTGTTAAAAAATGCTATGCAATAGCTTTACCGCGGCAGTCCCCGAGTGCCACACGTATTTTTTATTTTATTTTATTTTATTTTATTTTTTATTTTATTTTAACAGATAATCACTATAGATAGATGAATATTACAGGAAATTAAAATATTACTATGAGCAATCATTATATATTGGATTAATCAATATCATACTATAATTTGGCGACTAGGGTTTTACTACAAAATGCAACTTGTAGATAGCATCCATAGATACAAAAAATTATTAATCTTTTGTTATTATGTTCAATATGGCGATTTTCGTGATAGGTATAAAAATATGGTGGCACTCTGAACGGTTTAAAACAAAAATATAATAACAAAGGTATTTTTAAATTGTAGCTCTTATTATTTTAACATTAGTTACATTAAAATTACATTTTTTAACTTGGTATATCGGTTTCAATACGTAATAATTATGCACTTTAAAGTTTAGATACACTAATAGATGGCATTCTATCTCTCCGTTTGTATTTCTGTGATGTAATCAGCCTATATAAAAATGCGACAGATGGCACTAATAATTGAATGTTATTATTGTTATCATTGGCTAAATTATTGCGTTTTTATAATCACAGTCTTTTACCTAAAAAAAACATTCATGTTATTATAGATCGTCAAATCAATTGATATTAGTTTGCATTTTACCGTTTTAGAAGGGTTGCCAAATCGTACTATGGAGTTGAGGAATCTAATACCATGTATAATCAATAGTCAAATCTGGTCCAAGAGTCGAAAATGAAAACATATTTTTAAGGAGTCTTCAAGAGGTTCTGATTTTTTGTACCCATTTGAAAATAGGATTTTGTGTGGAGGGGCTTATCTGCTTTTTCCGAATCATCAAAAATGTTCTAGACTAGTTCAAGCTGCCTACATCCCTTGTCTCTATTTTTTTCAAGAGAAAATCACCATGGATTTATCACAGATTTTTCCTAAGTTGCCATCATTAACCCTTAGAATGCAAGCCTGAAACTCACAACATCATGTTTTCAACTCTCGAGAATTTGTTTGTATGAGGTGGTCCATGCATACTAATATATAACGAGGCTTATTCAATGACGTCGACTTTTACCGCATATAATTGCATAAATACTGAGATCGACCTGCAAATTGTCACAAAAGAAAACCACCAATCGGTGGTATTGGCATTCCAGTGGTTAAGGAAATATAATAACGGGGCGCGAGTTGTTCCGTGTGCCCGATGATAGGGTAAACTGTATTTAAAATTCCCGCCATGGCCGGAAGGAAATGGATCACCCGATTTTATCTCGATTTTGAAAGACCTACATACTGAAATAGTAATTTATCCCGTTATTATTTCAACTGCATTTTTTGCATTATCAACCTCGCCTTCATAATAATCGCAACGAATTCTAAAGTAAATTAAATTCTGCATCGGTCTTCATACTCTATTTTTAGTATTAGCATTGATTTTATTAAAATCAATGGTATTAGCATGTTTTTGATGTTTTAAATTAAAAACCAAAGACACCAACCACAAAGCATAAACGGATTTTTAAATGTCAGATTCAAGGTTGTCAAAAGTCCTGTCTGTCAAAGAAATGTCAGCGTTTTAGCTGGCATGTTCGCGTGCGTCCACGTCTTGCAATAACTAAAAATATACTATTTTTCACGTAAAATGTCGCTTGAATCATATTTATAGAATCTCCGTTTCTTACTCGGTCGATTGGAAACAGGTGGGTGCTCGATCTTATTTTTAAAACTGATTTATTTCATGTCTTGCTACCTGCATGTAGTGCAACGTCGGCTTTTTACCCCGATGTTTTTCGATAATAATTCGATTTTCAATCAACGGGTTGTGGAATCTGGGACGGCGGAAATTAACATATTACTTATTCTGCGATAATCGCTGGATTTCATATTCAAATAAGTGTGACGTCGTCTGTTTGAACAGCCTCTTTCCGCTGTTTATTCATAGCCCAGTTTTACGGACATTCTGTGTTACACACAATCGAAGTGTTTGTTATTGTATTTTCGTTCCGCTTCTGGAAAGGACAAGCAACTTCTTTTATGTTGATTTCGTCGCTCTATATATAAGACTTCATACATCAAATGCAAAATCAGTAGAGCTGCACACTAATATCGGTATAATTGTACCCAAAATCGGTATATGACAAATAAATACAATATTCAATAAAATTTGTTTATTTTAAAGTTCTTTATATTTGTAAAAAAATGGGAAAATACACTATATACCTACTTACTTTCTTACAACTTACAACAAAATTTACTACATAATTTTAACTAATACGAGTATTTTTTTACAATATTTTATAAACATTAATATAAAAAAATACAAACGAACTGGTGAATGGAAAAAATACATAATGGTGAATGGTAGTTGTTCCATAATGAAAATGGAAATAAAAAATACATATCTACTTTACACTGGTAGAATACAATATACAACACAATATACTATACACTGGTAGAACAATAAATATAAATAAATACAAACGGAGCTGCCATGGAATTCACCGACCGGAGTCGGGCCCATCATAATACTATTTTTTTACACTTCTGGGGGGTGAGCAGTGGATTCCGGACTTACGAACCGGCTGTGGTAGGTTTAAGACAGCTATCTTGCCACATGTGAGCGTTCACCTTACCACCCATTCACTCCCCCTTCGAAGCCATAGAATTTGAGGTGCGCAAATCCCAGTTTTAAATATTTTTTCTAAGAAAGAATTTGAGATGTGCAAATTGCGGTTTTAGATATTTTTTCTAGGAAAGAGTCGATTATTTTTCTGGAAAGGCCAAGATCTTTAAAGAGGTGAAATAGAGATTTAGCTGGCAGGCCACGAGCGCCAACTTCCACTGCGTGAAGGTGAACAGTGGAGCCGTTCCGGGTTACGGCATTTGCGAGATCATGGTATTTATTTAATTTGTACTCGTGGTCTTTTGGGATATTTGATTCCCATGGAACGGTTAATTCTACAATAAGGGCCACCTCCGAGATAGAGAGTAAAGAGTTATATCTGGACGGTGGGCTGTGCATCCGAGACTTTCAGGGAATTTATACTGCTTAGAGACCGAATCAACCTCCAGAATCCAATCTGTAGCTTTCTCAATTATTGAGAAAGGTTTTGTAGTTAAATGTTTTTTGCCTTTAGAACCATCCCGCACAAACTGTATTGGGGGTTTGGAGAATACTGTCAAACCCTTGTTGGCACGAGCCACTGAGAGACTAATTACCTCGCGAGTAACAACGAGACTTTGTCATGGCGGTAAGTGTACCGTCCTTGATCTAAGGCCACCTTGCAGCCAGCTAGAATGTGTCTAGCTGTGCAAGGGGTATTGCTACAGAGGGGACAAGAACTATCCTCGGCAAAGCTCCAACGAGCAAGGTTACAAATAAAATTTCAGCATCTCTGGCGTCCAGTCATAGAGCATTACCTTCCAGTGCATTGGAGGCGGAATGCAAAAGTCCCCAAATTGTTGTCCAATCATTCTGGCATTGAAGGCCAATAGCATGAGCCATATTGTTGCTGTCGTAATCTCCCCGCAAAAGAGACTTCTTCAAGTCCACGTCGCTCGTGGTTGTACTGCCATACCCCAGACCAGTGCCATTCTGGCTGATTCCAGTAAGGAACTTTTTGTGGAAGTCTACGCAGGCTTGTAGATCATTTGAATCACTACGGCCACTTATTACGTGCTTCGATATTGCCGGATCTTTGGAATTGCACAGAATCGAATTTTCTCAGAATATAACAAATAGGATAGAAACGAATTTTCCGCGTGAAATTTGTAGCACCCGACGTTTCGGTGATGTTGCAGCCGCCGTTGTCCAGGGTAGACATGTAGACCAGTCTACCCTGTGTCCAGTCTACCAGTCTACCTAGCGTCTGTGGCTTTTTTCTTTCATCATATTTAGCATTACAATGCTTAAATCTAGTAGTATTTCTTTTTTTTTCAATTTTTAGAAAGGCTCATACTGCATATTAGCGCTGCCAATCTCGGTATACTGAAATCTCGAAATACTAGATCCCGCACGATTTCATAAGTCCCGCTCAATTCGGGATTGAAGTGCGAGATCCTGCGGGATTTGCTGGATTGAAAATTATTCCACCAAAGAGTGTGATTCGAAGGGAAATTAAGCAGTTAATCCAGAAAATTAAGTTTAATTTGACATCCTCCGTCGAAGCTGATGATGACGAAGTACCTCTTTCTGTTGTGGCTGAAAAAATGTTCAGAGTCAAGCTGTTGATGCTGCCAACACGGAAGAGAACAAACACGGCTACTGGAACTCTGACATTGCAAGAAGAGCTAGAGCAAACTTTAAACTCCGCCGAGACAAGTATTTGTCCATCGCCCACTCGAATTCCTTCTATCGAAACCATAAATAAATCAGGTGGATCGATGGGTAGATACTTAACGCTAGCACACAATTCCCTAAAGTATGTAGTGCCTACAAGCGTAGAAGCTGAGCGGGCATTCTCCACTGCCCGTTATCTTGTCAAAAAGATACGAAGTAGTTTGGCTGACCACACTTTGGGAACGTTGTCTTTCCTGCGAAAACTCTTTATTTTCGTACTTGTTTTTTTCTAATAAATATTTTTAACTTTAAGCATGCTATGTTTAAATACTCACTGATAACCACTTTTTTGAAAAATGCAGGATCCCGTTATACCAGGATCCTGCATCATTTAATTTTTTTGATCTCGCCTATACCGAGATTCCGTATGGGCATGGGGATTGGAAGCCATACAGCGTATATTCCAAGTTTTTAAAATACCGTTTCAATTTTCTGAAATAAGTTTTTTTAAAATATTCATTCAAAACATTAATTGCAGTCAGTGGCGTCGCTAGGGGGGGGCGGGGGGGGCGGTCCGCCCCGGGCCTCGCAAGGGCAGGGGCCTCCAAATGGTATTTTTTTAGGAGGCCCACATGAAATATATAAATATAATGCTTATTTTCCATATTAAATAGTTTCCATATTAATAGAATGGATTTTTTAACCGCCGACGAAAATAGAATATTAACCAACCCCGACCCCCTCCCCACTCATCTACCTGTTATCGCTAGGATTTTCACTGCGTCGCCGGCCGCTGTCGCGACGCCGCGCCGCAGTTCTCGTTCGGCTGTTCGGCTTCCGAACCCGTCGGTCGTCGTATGTGTTGTCTGTTCGTTTACTGTGCCGCTTACTGCACGTCCTCAAACTGCCTTTTAGCCGCGTTTGCCCCCGTAGCCTCCTGGTCCTGACGAACTGTTTTACTTAGTGATAACGTTTACAGTACTCATTAGTCAATACAATTCCTCATAGTTTGCTCCGTGCTCGATACATCAATCAATCTGGTATATTTTATGCGCAGCCATGAAACGAAAACATCCGAGTGGAGCTCAAAAGCGGAACATTCATAAAGCAAGAATAGAAGAAACTAAATTGATGGCGAGGACTCTTTTAAAGTTCGTTCAACATAAATCAGAAAAGCAAAAAGAAGACGATGAAAGAGTTTCTAATAACCTCTTTTCTAATAACTTCTCAAATAACCTCTTCTGCTTTAGAAGCAGGACCATCAATATCTGCAGCAGAGCGTCAGCTTGTTATTGTTAATAATACAAGAGTTTCAGAGACAGGGTTAGTGGAAGAAAAAGATGAAAACATTAACAATTTTTCACGTGAAAAATCGTGCTCTTCTAATGCTTCTGAATCTGACTCAGACAATAATTATGGTTTATCAAAAAAATCAACACAGTACTTCTTTTTTTGACGTAGGTTATTGGCCAGTTCCAATGCCAAATAATCTTAGATCAGAAATAATAAAGCAAGGCAGTGAAGCTTTTCAAAACAAGGATGGTCCATTTAAAGTAGTTTATAGAGAAGGTGAAAAAATAAAAGGCGAGACTCGTACATTAACCAAGAACTGGTTTTTTAAGCAAGCTCCAGGAGAAAAAGTTTTACGGACATGGATGGTTTATTCTCCATATAAGGAAAGCTTGTATTGTTTTTGTTGCAAATTATTTACAACAGATGAAAACAAACCAGGAACATCGAGTAGTTTTGTGACAGGTTTTCAGAAATGGTGGAAATTGGATCCAAAGGTGTATCAGCACGTAGGATCTGATGCACACAAAACTAATGTCGAAAAATGGAAGATATTAGGACCACAACTAACACAAAATAAAACAATCGACGCTGCTAATCAAGAACTAAGAAAATCAGAGAAAAAAAGTGGAATGACGTTTTGCATCGTTTACTGGATGTTACACTTTTCTTAGCTAAACAAAACTTGGCATTTCGTGGACATAGAGAGAATGTAAACTCTGAAAACAGGGGAAACTTCCTTGAGCTTGTTGAACTTCTTTCTCACTATGACCCCGTTTTAAAAGAGCATCTTCTGCATATCAAGGATACTTCGAAGTCAGCAAACGCTGTAACTTATTTATCTCCGTCAACTCAAAATTAATTCATTAATCTGTTGGGCAATAGAGGACAAAATTTTAACTGATATAAAAAGGCTAAGTACTTCGGAATTATGTTTGATAGTACACCTGATGTAGCTCACATAGACCAAATGAGTGAAGTCATAAGGTATGTTCACGTTGAAAATGGTAAAGTCGAAGTAAGAGAATCATTTTTAGGATTCTTTACTCTCTGGCAAAAAGGCATGTAATATCACTGAAGATATTTTTTTTGACAGTGTGAGTTTCTGTAGCCTTTAACTTAAAAAGCTTTTCAAAGCTCAAGCTGATAAAAACTTATTTAAGATCAACAATGAGCCAAGTAAGGCTTAACGGTTTGGCTATTCTGTCAGTGGAAAGGGAAGCAGCAAACAATGCGGTTTTTGATGCAATTATTAAGGAGTTCGCTGAAGCTAAAGTGCGCAGGCAGAAAGTGTTTTGATTTTGTTGTTTAACACTAAAATTTTACTTATGTTTTTCACCTTGACCTAAATAAATAAGACTTGAGTTTTCATGGCTTATGATGGTTTTTATTTTCCGCCCTAATTTTATTCTTGACACAGTTTCTTATGATTTATCGCTTTCTGGGGGGCCTCTCAGATTATTTCCGCCCCGGGCCTACAGAGGTCTAGCGACGCCACTGATTGCAGTTTCTGCGAGGTGCTGTCTAGCATACATTAAACACTGGTATATGAACGCCGAATACATGGTCATTACCCTTGCCTTGTTGAAATATTCTTTGCATGAGGTCCTAGCCGTTACCTGATACATGCTGCGCAGTGCTCTCTTTTGCAAAAGAAAGATTCTTTTACTGGTTGCGAAATTTCCCTAAAATAGTAGTCCATAAGTCATATTGTATATTATACAATATTGTATATTATACATTTTCATATTGTATATTATAAATCTATAAATAAATAAAATACAAAAAAAAAACATTTTGGTGGGAGTATGTTTGAAACATTTTTTCCTATAAAAATATGTCGCTTTACTGTTAATTCAATTTCTGAATTATATTTCTCCACCTTTTAACCCGACAAATGACAGGCGTCCTTTTGGGGATGCAAGTTTTAATACACTGGAATGACAGGCGTCCACTTGGTCCAGTGATGACGACACGATGGAGGCCGTTTGCGTTTTGTAATTTGTCGCCATTATTATCTTAATTGATTTACGAGATAAGATTATAATGTTTTATATGTCAAATTTCAATGCAATCATTTTACAGTTCTTCTTTTTATGATCCGTATAGTGGTTTACAAGTTATGGTCGTTTTTATCAAGGTCGTCGATTTTGCGCGCGAAAAGGTCGCGCGCGAATGGGACAGCTGAATTTTTACTCCGCGAGGAGAGGAGTTAATGTTGGCAAGAAATATTTAAAAAAAAATACAGTTTTTATTACTTAATTTTAATTAGAACTACCAAGTGCAAAACTGCTGAGACTGAAAAATACCCATATGATATTATTACAACTGTACCAATTGTTGCATATCTACATTTTTAAATTAACTATTTAATGTATTATAAAAAATATGAACAAATACATTCGTTTTGATTCTCTCTGCAAAATCATTGATCAGTTTGAGACTTCCATTTTTCGGCTTCCTCAGCTTCCTAGTAGAGTTTGATGAAACGGCGATTGTAACGGAAGTTCCATTTTAGGTCCCCAACTACCGTGGGCCCCGGTGCGCCGCACTGGCTGCACTGGCTTAGTTACTTCACTGGGTTACGTAACGCTAATTTTGATTGAATACATTTTTGGACTAACGAAGCTCCTGCGGATTGTAAGCTGCAGTTTGTTGAAGCCTAGCCTAATCAGTGACTTCACCTGAAGAAGTGAAAACAAATCTAGATTAGACAATGTTTAACCTTTCGGAAGCCAGTCATTCCACGTAATTTTTTTACGTAAATTAAATGAAGCACTCGAAAATTAGTTTGTAGAAGTTGTGTGCAAGCATACTAATATATGTGAATCGCTAATTACTTACGGCATAATTGGATGGGGTGGTTGTGGTAAAACCCTGCTAGAGCCATTGCAAGCTGCGCAGAAATGTATACTCAAAATTATTCTCCGCAGACCATATCGCCATCACAGCAATGAACTTTATGTGGAAGCTAAAGTCCTTGATTGTAGGAAACTTTTTTTTAAAACTTCCCTCTTAAAGCTATTTTTGTACAATAATTCAAATTTACGAATAATTCAGAACCGAAGACCAACAAGACAAATTTTAGAAAATAGCTTAATAATACCCAGGATGAAAACATCATTTGGACAAAGACATTACTCTTTCATTACGCCGAGATTTTACAATCTGATCAATATGGAAATAAAAATGAATTTGACATTTAGGGTATTTAAAAATAAAATAAAGGAATGGCTCTCGAGTCATGACAGACTAGCCATACATCAAATGTTAGAAATTATAGTTTAATAAAACTTAGGTGCACAAATTATTAATATATTTTTAAATAGTATGTATGTTGATTGTATTCTAACATTCAACTAATTGCCAATTCATTTTGTTGTTATATATTGTTTTGACAATGAATTGTACTTTACTTTATATTAATTTTTATATTTCTTAACATATATTAAATATTACTTATTGCTTTTTTATTTTTTTTATTATAGATTTATCTTACTCTTTACTTTAGTTTTATGTAAATTCTCTGATTGTCACGCTCTATTTGATTGTTTTTTTTTGAGGATCATATTTTAGGGCAATTTAGTTTTATGAGCATTTTAATCAAACTTTTCCATAATTTATTGTAAAATTAGAGTCCTGTCCATCCTAGAACGGACTAGTCCCAGTTGGGTGACAGAATCAAATAAGCAAAAGGTTAAGGTTTTTCCATTCGGTTCCTGTTATTTTTATAAGCAAAAAGAATTTTTTATAGTAATTAATTCCTAAATAAATAAATAAATAATGTGGGCTTATTCAATGGAAGGCTTCAGTGACAGCCTTTTACCGTAGTGGAGAAATAGGGCAGATCATTGAATAAATACTGATATAATACGGATACTACGAAAAACACCGATCGGCGTGCGTAGTCACCCATAGGTTAATAGTCATTTTCTTTTTCTCCAAAGTCGACTTTCTTCCCAAAATGGGCATCATTGACCGGAGACCGTTATGGATGATGATGATGATCGGTGCTTTCCTGGTCGCAGCTGAAAATCTTCCTGTGGAACCTTCAGAGCCTGTTGTCAGTGTGAATGATACAGAGGTAAGCTATTTATTTATATTCCTCTGTGGTGAAGTCACCGGAAAATTGAAGTATGTGGAAAAGTAGACTTGTGGCCACTAACACCACCAGTATTTTTGCTTAGAAGATGTAATGTATTTTCATCAGCAATTTAAAGAAACTAATTACGTCAACCGCAGATCGCGGAAATAAAAGAATCATATCCATGCGATTGCTGATTGCCAAAGACTATAATTTATAAAATGGTGAATTTTAAAGACACATTTTCCAGGAAAAAAAAAATGGTTAAGCACCACAATTGCATTAGAAATAAAGCCGGTACTGGATTTTATTTTATTTATTTAGTTCATTTTATTTCATTTATTTTATTTATTTCATTCATATCTTACATTTCAACTAAGATTACGCAAGGGAAAAATAATGACTTTTAAACTAAAATAAAGAGATGAATCGCTTCATCTCAATCCCATGCAACCCGAGTCACATCACACATCTAGGCTAGCTAGGCTTATGCCTGTACCTAGATGTGCAATTTGTGACTTATTTTAGATTGCAAGCTGACATATTAGAAATAACGTTTATTGTATAAGAATAGTAATAAAGTAATATTATGTTAGGATTTTAAAAAAAACCGTTGTTTCACCCCAAGTCTTTCCTGGCAAGCAGGCAACCACTCCCCTGTACGCCAAACCCTTAACCCCAACCCCCTTCCTAAACCCTCCCTCCTCCAACCCCTACCTTTCCACCAGACCCTCCCTTAACTCCCGCCCCTCCACCCAACGCCTCTCCCCTAAAACCCTCCCCAACTGTCCCCCCAATGCCTTCCCCTTAAAAGGCTCCACCAACCCACCCCCTCTCCCCCCAACCCCCCAACTCCCACAACCACCCGCAAACCCTCCCCCCCCCAACTTCTACATGGAGGCTACTAAATGGGTGCTGAACCGTGGCTGAAGTTGGGCTGACCCAAGAATGAGGCGGGTCTTAGTATCTTAACTGCACGAGAACCATTAGCAGCCTGCAATATTGGTGTGCCTTTCGATTATTATGTGAATGTTGCTTTTGCTAGAGGCTAAGCTTGCATATCAGTTTAGTGTAGGTAGCAGAAATAAGGATTATTTCTGCCGCAGTACCTTTACCTTTATTTATTGTTTAGTCTTACCCACCTATAGTTACTCAATGTTAATAATCATTCACTCACAAAGGCCATTTCCATTTCAAGATGTTAACATCTTCTCTTTTTAACATAGTATCGACTGTGAAGATGGCATTCACAGTTGATACTTAAGTACAACTTAAGGAAACCCTCACTCTAGTGACACTCAAGTACCACCCTCAAAATTGCTATTCATAGTCGATACTTAAGTGCTTCCATCAGTGAGTATGCTTTCAAGGGACCATCAAGCAATTGGATTCATTTCTACTTCGAATATGCCACATTCCTATTAAAAGGTCTAGAGAATTTTCATTGACTTTGAACAAAATGATGATAACCCTCGAAATTGCTATTCGTAGTTGTTATTAATACCTCGAGCGCTGACGTTTGAATTGTAGTTTCTCTTAGAGAACGCGAAGAAGAAGATTACATCACAACAAAAATATAGCATTTCAGGAAAACGACGATTACTCCGAAACTACTATACGGATCGTATAAAGAAGACCTGTTTTATGTTTCTGTTGAAATTTGCTATTAGATAAGTGTAACGTCGTTTTGTAAAGCAATAAGCATTATTCAGAATTATCTGTCAAAATTGTGGTACAGAAAAAAACTGCCTTGTCCAACATTTCTATTTTTTTTCTGGAAATAAATCACCCTATGCAAGAAATTGTGAATACTTTTATAATAATTATAATATGCTTCATTCAACCTATGACTTCGTTTTACTTATCCCATACAAAAATAAAAAAATATTCGGTGTTGAAAATCAACATGAATATTGAAGTTTTTGGTTTGGTTTGGTTCAATCATAGACTAAAAAATGGCTACTGTATGAAAAATAATGAACCAACGAGTTAACGACAGAGAATCTTCTCCTCTTTTCGCACATACCACAGGCCGTATGATTTATGTGAGGTATCAAGAGTAAATAATTGGAAAACATCGGCGCCGATATCGGCTGGGACAGATGTCCCCTTTGCCGCTCTACGGTAATTTCAATTGTGGGACAATTGTCCCGTTTGCCACTCAAGGGGCTAAGTGCCACTTCAGTGCTGTTCAATGAGTATGCACTCAAGGGACCGTCAGCACTTGGAGGTGTCAATTACAACGGGGCGACCCATTACCTCAGGAAGTTTTAACGATATTTGATCGTTCTGTCTCCAGTAAGGTGAGCGTAGAAGACTTGAGAGAAAAAGTCCACTATCAAGTTACGCCACTCGCCAATAAGTGACCAACACCTTACTGCGAGAAACCGGGTATGCATCCAGCGGGCCGACACTCGCGCGCTCTCTTCCATTTACAGCCAGATTTCTCCGGTCTCCGGACTGGCTACAGGTTTGAGGTCACTTACGCGGTCCTCTCCCTTACGTAGCGGTGACTTAGTTTCTAACGAATCTATCACGGACCACGGCATTCTTTGCCCGGATGTTCACCCGGTATCGGGTAGCCAATTTGCCGGTATGAGAGACCGTCGAGCAATTGAATTCATTTCTACTTCAAATCTGCTTCATTCCTATGATCTAGAGAATTTTCTATTTAACATGATGAACAATCGGATGCAAACTGATTTTATATATACAGATTTCTCAAAAGCATTTGACAGGGTAAATCATTCTATATTATTACTTAAACTTGAGAAACTCGCTATACACGGCGATCTGTTAAGATGGTTCACATCTTACATTCATAATCGTCAACAGGCTGTCGTCGTAGGTGGATTTAAATCAGACTTTATTTCGATTCCTTCGGGTGTTCCACAGGGATCACACCTGGGACCGCTCTTATTCAATATATATATTAACGATATCGGTTCCTGTTTTAAATCCTGCCAGTTTATCCTATAAGCGGATGACCTTAAAGTTTATTCTGTTATCGCCTGCAGGATGACCTGAGCCGTCTTAGCGAATACTGTGTTTTGAACAAGCTCAATCTTAATGTCAAAAAGTGCCATTGAATCACGTTTACGAGAAACAGAAATAAAATATTATACAATTATAAAATTGGTTTAGATAACATTAAGGAGACTAACATTGTCCGAGATTTGGGGGTTTTACTCGATTCCAAAATGAAATTCGACCAGCACATTGAAAGTATTGTCACCAGAGCATACAAATTGCTAGGTTTTCAAATTGCAAATTGAGTAACTAGTTTAAGATTAATTACTGTCATTCCTACACAATTGTATGGTTGTATTGGAAATAAATACCTTTTACTTTTTACTTTACTTTTCTACTACGGGCGTGCAAGTCCTTTTCCGAGATGTCCACCTTGTTAATAATATACGAAGGCTATGTCCGGCTATGTCCGTAGTATACATGAATTTGCATCTTGTATTTGGTCCCCCCAATATAATTTGTACAAGCAACGAATCGAGTGTATTCAAAAACAAATCTTAAGGCACTTGTGCTTTAGGGAAAATAAATCTGCTCAATCGTACAAGGAGAGATTAGCTCTTTTTAAACTCGATAGTCTTGAAAATAGGCGTACAACTTGCGATATGATGTTTCTCTACAACGTATTAAATAATATTTTTGACAGTGCGTATCTGGTCGAAATGATATAAATTCTGACTCCTCCTCGCATTACTCGGAACCCAAATCTGTTTTATATAAAGAGATATAACTCTAATTATACGAAGCATTCCCTAATAAACAGAGCTATGACAACGTACAACGATAGGTTCGGGTATATTGATATTTTTTCATCAGTTAAAAGTCACTTTAAGGAAACCGTTAAAAAATCGTATCAGTCCTTTGTCCCCCGTATTTCATATAATGACTATTAATCGCTTGAACAGTTTACATGAATAGCTATTTTGTAATTTTGTTGTTTTTTAAAATATATCTTTGGTTCAAAATAATTAATATTGTTTAAAATCTCAATGTAAAATTTCATTTTCATTTATTTTTTGTTCTTTCTCTTTTTCTATAATATTAAATCACTGCTAAAAAATGTATATATAAATAAGCTATAATAACGGAGATATGTACTGTACACATTATAGATAGATAGTGTTAACATATAATTAGTTATAGTTTTATTGTTATATTTTGTATTTGTTACGTGTAAACGCTGTTTGTTAACCAAATAAAATAAAATAAATAAATAAATAAAAAAATGATAAGTCACTCCATTCCAGGTTTGGTATATACGTTACTGTCACGTTACTGGTTTTGACATGAATATATTATTATAATAAAAGAAATGAAAACGTAAAATGTATCTTTATTGAAACTCGTCGACCGACCGACGGATATATCGGGCGATAAAACGCCTATATGATTTGAACATTATTTATTAGATTAAATGGAAATAACAATTTTTAAAATAACATTTAAAATTAAATAACAATAGAGAATAAGGACAGAGCAAGAGCCTCAGGTCGAGGGCATGTTTCTCGAGTTCACTACGGAAAGTTCATTCGGGAAAAGGTTCAGAGGACGGGTTCGCAAAAGTTGAAACGGAGAGATCCCGCGGCTCAGCCAACACGGACGTCTTGCGGGGTCGGGCACAGACTGCCTTGAATTCGGCAGAGGCGCGGAAGAGGCGCTAGAAGCTGCTGCCGGAGAGCGGAGCAGGTTTCGGCGTACGGCGGGTAGACGGTTTCACGCGGTGAAGGCGGTCGTCAGCGAACGCCCGGGGCGGGCACAGCAGCTGAAGCGGGCGACGGGGCGCTCAACTCCTGAGCGCGCCCCCGGCGAAGGAGAACGGCCGCTGTTCCGCGTGGCCGAAAGCGAGGAAGAACCTCAGGCCATTGCTGGTTTCCGGCGAAGAGACGCGCGCGCGCACTGACGCCGCGCGCGTCGGCCTTTATACGCCGGCCAGGCGCTGGTCTACGGCTCCATTCCTGGCGGGGAAATCGTGCCCCCGAAGGACCCCTGTAAAACCACAAGAAACGCCACGCCTTAGCCTTGCCCTAACGGAAATCTCCCTTTTTGCCGGTAGTTGGGAAAAGGATAGCGCGGATTGGCTCTTTTCCCAACCCCCAGCGAGCACGTGTTTGTGACACGTTCCCTCATTTCCAACCGGCGAAACGCGATGTGAACTCACATGAAACTACATGCACTTATCGGAAACCGTCACGGCATTCCTGAATATTGGAATAAAACGACTTACCGAAGGGAATGGGGTCCAACGCTTGCCAAGGGTAGACTAGTTGATCGCGTAAAATCCAAAAAGTGAAAAATCGCGGGTCCGTAACCCCGTTTTTATCTAGGCCGAAAACTGTCAAACCATAGATAATTTGACTCCAATAAAAATATCCATTTATTGAGTTATGTGGAATAATTCCTAGATTTATTACTGTTGACCAGCGTATTTAATGTTAATTTTCTATGTTAATTATAATTTTATTGGTTTTATTTCCTTAAATATGAAACGTACTTATCAAAGATAATTTTGGATGTGGCATTTACGCGATCAGCAATTAGGTGCAAAAGGCTTATTCTCATGGCTTTACTAAAAAAGAACAAATGAGCTGTCAGCTGTCAAGACGTTTGACGTTTGACATCTAACCTATCGGAAATCAATTGATCTCGTAAATCGAAATGTTTCCACGGCGTTTCCACGCGAGAAAATGCGACTTAAGGTTTCCACGCAAGGAAATGCGACTCCTAAGGTTTCCTCAGCGTGACACACCCCCCTCGCAAAACAAAAAAAAAAAAAAATTCCATGAAATGAAATTTTTTTTTTGAAAAGAGAAAAAAAACTAAAGTTCCATCCGATCCCTCTAACTAAATACTTTTGTTAAATTTTCTGCGCGCAGCGGCTACTGTCCTCAATATCAGATCTACTTCTGAAAGAAATTGTATCGCAATTTGCTTTTCCCACCGGTAATGAAAAAGGAATGATAACGATGCCATTCCCCCAGTGACAGAAACTGTATTACCGAAGGAAAAACTCATATTGATTTTGCATAGGCTTATTTAACGAGTTGCAGGGCCGCTCGATGCATAGGCTTATTTAACGAGTTGCAAGTCCGCTCGATTTTCTTCAGAAGTGATTACATGAGAGTGACAGATCGACAATTGTCGGAAACATACCACCTTCCATTCAATTCACCATTCATAAAACATTCATAAAAGTTGCAATTCCTGCTGAAGCTAGAGAATTATTGCACCTTACAACAACGCTGTTATCTTTTGAAAAGATAACATCGTACGTCGATATTTATTTTCGCCACTGCGTACATAACAGCGCAAGTATTTGTCACTATCAGACCAATATTGATGGACAAATTATAGATGATTTTTGAAGAATTTACTCTGGAGTAGGAACTAATAATGTGAAGAAAGAATTGTTGTTGAAAATGAAAATTCTTTATATATTTTGAAAAACGGAACACCGACGGGTTTATGCATAGGCTTATTTAACGAGTTGCAAGGCCGCTCGATTACTCCACTTGTTTCCCTATCCGGTAAGAGAAACGATAACGATGCCGTTCTCCAAGACTATAGAAAAGTCGGAATACCGGATAGGAAACCTCCCCTCACGAACTAACGAAAGTTGGTATTCCTAAAATATGTGTCGAACACGGATTATTTATTTCGGAACGAAAATATATAGGGTGGGTTGGGACTATCCTGTTTCAACAGATGGTTTGATAAGTGTGAGAAAACTCTCTTCTCTGATGGAATTCGAAGCCTCACCAATCAAAGTACTATGTGCATTAAAGTCCAGGATAACTAAGTTGAAAAATGAGTATGTAATATCAGACGTTTATGACCTACAAGTACGTTTAGCTTAGAACATAGTGAACTCCCCTCTTAGGCATCATGATTTTTCCTTGACAACGGTTGACAATCCTTCAAAGTGAATAAAAATATGCCTTATCTATATCTGTTCCATTTGCTCTGATAACTATGATATCGTTCAACAAACTGTGAATGAATCACACTGCATACTTACGGTTTTGTTATTGGAGCCTGTTCTCTTCTCTACAGGTCTACAATCTGATGTAAACTATTACTAAACAAAGTCCTCAGAATTTGTTTGCCTGTCTGTTAGATCGCGATAAACCCAAGAACCGCTAACTGGATTTCAATGCATCATTTGAGGAAGGCTGTAAAGAATATCGTTATTACTTAAAAAACTATGTTCTTATTACAAGCTTTTATATACCTTGCAGTGTTTGTTAGTACATACTAACATACATATGTTAACATACATACATAACAATGTTAATTGGCGTAGGTCAAATCTTACAAACTCATTTAGAACCACTTCCAACTCATCCTATGAAGTTGAAAGTTTACATGTTGGTTCAGTTCCGATGACAATGCATTTTTATGGTGATCATGACCTGAATCTAAACCCAGGATTGGCTCCCGACGAGGCTACTCTTCTATGGTCAACAGCACAGAAACACAATTTTGTATACAAATTCAATTAGATAGCCCGTTCTAAATTTCACCATGACGTGGCTGCTGCACCCAGGGTTGGCTCCCGACGAGGGGACCTAAATGGTCAACAGCACAGAAACGAAATTTTGTATTCGCATTCAATTATGATAGCCCGTTCTAAGTTTCACTGCAATATTGCAAATTTTCTTCCAACGAGGGGAGTCCTCAACGGTCAACAGCACAAACACGAAATGCTGTATAGCATTCAATTATGATAGCCCCTTCTAAGTTCCACTATGACATGGCTGCTGCAGCCAGGGTTGGCTAGGGACAGCATTTTAATAAAAGCTTTTTTTTATATGTTTTTGCTGTGTTTCATAGGGGTGAATCAGTACGTGCAAATAAGTAACCTTTGATAAAAAAAAATCGATATCAAGTAAATTATAACTAACTATTCCTTTTTATATTTTGACTATCTGTATTTTCTACGTATACCTACTTCATAATTTTAACTACAAAACCTTTCTCAATAATCGAGAAAGCTACAGATTGGATTCTGGAGGTTGATTCGTGCTCTAAGCAGTATAAATTCCCTGAAAGTCTCGGATGCACAGCCCTCCGTCCAGATATAACTCTTTACTCTCTATCTCGGAAGGTGGCTCTTATTGTAGAATTAACTGTTCCATGGGAATCAAATATCCCAAAAGACCACGAGTACAAATTAAATAAATACCATGATCTTGCAAATGCCGTAACCCGGAACGGCTTCACTGTTCACCTTCACGCGGTGGAAGTTGGCGCTCGTGGCCTGCCAGCTAAATCTCTATTTCACCTCTTTAAAGATCTTGGCCTTTCCAGAAAAATAATCAACTCTTTCTTAGAAAAATTATCTAAAACTGCGATTTGCGCATCTCAAATTCTATGGCTTCGAAGGGGGAGTGAATGGGTGGTAAGGTGAACGCTCACATGTGGCAAGACAGCTGTCCTAAACCTACCACAGCCGGTTCGTAAGTCCGGAATCCACTGCTCACCCCCCAGAAGTGTAAAAAAATAGTATTATGATGGGCCCGACTCCGGTCGGTGAATTCCATGGCAGCTCCGTTTGTATTTATTGTTTTATTAGTTGAAATTATTTTTAAAAGAATTTATATTTTTATTATAAACTAGCGACCTGCCCCGGCTTCGCACGGGTGCAATTTATCAATAAATAAAATGAGGAGTGCGCTTAGCAGGGAAATATGTAGTACATTTATTTTATAACGTTTATTTATTTATTTATAAGTTTTTAATTATGTCACAAATGAGAAAAACGAATAATGTCAAAATTTGTTAGTCGTAATTTTATCGTGAAACATACTCGTAGATCGAAATTTGTCCACTTCTTATAGATTCAAATTTGGATAATTTTATCTGTCGGCGTCAAAATGTTATTTTTACTGCCAGTTATTAATGTTTTTATATGGAAATGGTTTTGGTGGTTGGACCAATGGTGCCAGTCTCATTTTAACCACTTCGCAATACAAAGTTCGTGGCGGTACTTCAAGGCATTGCAATATTGGCACAAATGGTCCGATTCTCCAATTTGCACGCATCCATAATCACTGTATTTTATCGCCAGATCATAATAGAATGCCTCTATATATGTGTTTTGTCTAAAATTCAATCGTCTTCGCACTGCAACATTACGTATCCGTGCCGCTTCATTCAATTCTTGGCGATGCTCATCGCTTTCAGTTGCTCCTGCCGCTTTGTCGTCTTGTCGTCTTGCTCGAGCGGTCACCTTGCTGATATTGGAGCGTCTGCGCAAGGGCATAACTGTGAAAAATGTTTGCTAAACCTGGAAAAACATTCACGAATTACACAAATTCAGTTAATTCAGTTGATTTACCTTCAGAATCACGGCAACTCTATGAAAAATTCGTAAAATTCAGCTGTCAAATGTCAGTTTTCGCGCCTTGCCGTAATCTTGATTTTCGAATTTTTCGTATTTTTATTTTTGTCAAACAACGCCATCTATGATCAAGCTCGGTACTAAAATAATTTTCGGTTTTTTACATTTTTCTCACGCTTCCGAGAGATTTTCCAGATTTTTTATAGCCTATAGTAAGACCGAAGTAATTATGAACAAAACAAAAGAAGAATCATCTAAATCGGGCCAGCCGCTCATGAGTTATTAGGTAACATACATAAAACCTGATTCGTTTTTATTATATAGATTTAAATATTAATTCTTTTACAATTTAAAAAAAAATAGTCAATATCTACGAAAATGCCACATAACCACATAATCGTGTAAAATTAATTTTGCTGTACCAAGAGTAGGGATTCCTAGCAACTGGATTATTTTATAAATAAATACTTTATACATTTTTAAATTTAAAATTGCTTTCAAGAAAAGCCTTGGTGGCTTGCTTGTATTATATAAAGCATCTATCAGTATTCAGTATTCAGTATTTTCAGTATTCAGTTTATTTATTCAAAATATACAATAACAGCATGAATTAGGAATTAAAGCTAATTATCGCATATTAGAATTCGTCAGTTTATATGTAGATATAAAACTATTTAAGCATAAATATTATTTCAACAATAGCATTGACTAAAGTCGGCTTTACACGACAGACAAATATTTTTAAAAAAAAAAAATAATAGAGCTGAATCCATGTACATGAGTATACATATAAAATAGATTATTATTATAAGAATATTAATAGTCATCAAGCACTTTATACAAAAAATAATCACACAATTGGAAGTATCGAAACAAAATTGGAAAAAAACAACGTATGTATATGATCAGGTATGTTACATTACACATTGTAATCTACATATTAAATATTAAATTCATAATATTATAATTAAATAATAAAAACTAAAATGAGGTACCTGAAAGTTACATATTAATGTTATTCCCATTTCAAAGAATTGGCATGCTCAAAAAAATCACCCAGCTTATAGAAAGCATGTGTGGATTGCAGCTTTTGTTTTATAAATCTTTTAAACGCCTTTGTTTCCATCTTCCTTGTGGAGAGTGGTAGCTGGTTAAAGAGCTTATCGCTCAAATATCCAAAGGACTTTTGTGTCTGCGTAAGGCGTACTTTAGGCAGGATAACGTCATCACGTCTGCGTGTATTGTGGGAGTGCATATTCCCGTTTACCTCTTGTTCGTTAATATTTGATTTAGCATATAGTAGACATTGTAAAATATATTCAGACGTAAAAGTCAGTATTTTGTACTTAAGAAAATATGGTTCGCAGTGCGTGTCACGGGATACTCCTGCAATTGCTCTCAATGCACTTTTCTGTAAAATGAAAACCCTAGAACTGTCTGTGGCATTCCCCCATATCAGTATACCATAAGTCATTTTAGAATGGAAACAGGCATGATACGCTATATTGTGATAGCTGATTTATAAAAATAAATACACTAAAAATATTCTTTCAAGATGCATCTGTAGAAATCTATGGGAGCCAATCTTGCTGAGTTGGCCAGGAAGACCGATTTGTTCAGGGTTGGTCACACTCGCGGGTCAACACCCATCCGGCGACTTTCACGCATGAAGTGCGAGCCCGGGCAAGACTCTGGCCTTGGGGCTAGTTTCCCCTAGAAATCAATCTTCTGGCGATGTTCTGCGCACCGTGCGGCGTAAGCCAATCGATTGTGCATTCTGACTAACAGTCGGGGGAGTCTCGAAGCAGTACGGTTTCCTATGGAGCGGGGGTGGTTGCTGACCTTACGGCGACTGCTCTTGAAACGACCATTGACTACCCGATCCCGGGTGAACAGCCGGGCAAAGGATTCTGTGATCCGCGATAGATTCGGTTTACACCGTTTCACCGCTTCATAAGGGAGATGACCGCGCAAGCGACCTCGAATTCGTAACTAGTCGAGAGACCGGAGTAATCGCAATTGGAAGTAAGGGCGTGAGTGTAAGCCCGCTGGGTAACATACCTGGTTATCTCGCGGATAAGGCGTTTCCTCTTACGGGAATGTGGCGGAGCTTGACGGTGGACTGTTTTGTTTAAGTCTTCTGCGTTCACTCCACGGGAGATAGAACGACCAATCGTTAAAACTTCATGAGGTGACGGGTTCGCCCATTGTAGTTGACAGCTCTATTTGTAGAAATCTATATTGACAAAGAACCAAATAAATATTTAACAAAGCAAGATGTTTTTTTACTGACGCAAGCCACCATATTATGTATTACACATACACTGCTTGCTGCGGTGAACAAGGAATATTTCACCAATTGATTCCTTTGGTTATGCACAAGATGTTAACCCCTCAGGCCTCGATTGGCCGATATCGGCCCTAACACGATTCAGCGTGACGGCCTCGTTTTAATTTTATTTTAATTATTATTATTTATATATATTTATTTCGTTTATTAAAGTCATCCATCTGCCTTGTTATTTTCCCAATCCCATGTGCTATCAGCTAAACAGTTATTCATTAAGCAAGCGCTTCTTACATTCTACAAATCTAGAGATGACCATGCCCGAACTCAAAACAATCTGAACACAAGAATGTCCGCGATTATCAATTATATAATTCCGTCAGTCAAGACAACATTTGCCCAGAGACATATATTCTACATAGCCCCAAAATTATATAATTCCCTTAGTGAAGGCATGAAAAATTATCCTAACATAAAAATATTTAAAGCAAACCTTAATAGATGGCTACTTAACAAGGGATATGTAAAATCTGATCAACTTCTTTGCAACGCACGACAATTTATTTAGTATCACTTATCTATTTTTCTTAATTTAAATTTTATTAAATTACAACTATAAATGTATATATTTATTACATAGCTATATTTTTTATAAAATTGGTATATTTATGTGTATATACAGGTGGTGGGTCCAAATAATTTATTTAAAAAAAAACACTTCATTTCTTAAAATTGCATAAAATTATGCACATCTAGAGACGGGCCAAATTATCGCCTAGTTAGATGTGCTATTGGCAGTAAAGGTCATGTAAGATGTGTTAAACCTCCCTATATTAATTATTAAATAATTTATATAATTATTATAATATTACATGACCTATGAATGAACTGTATACCTAATCCTATGTACCTAAATAAATAAATAAAATAAAAATTTAATTTGTTTTATTTTATTATGTTTTATTATGTTATTATGTTTTATTTTAATTATGGATACAGTGGTTTGGCAGTAATGTTTTGGTGAGACAGTGTTATAATTAATTTTTTTTACTAATTTTTACAAAAAATTTTTGGGACATCAACTTTTCAATCGGCTGAGGGTCCGAGGCCTGAAGGGTTAATGTCGGACTGCGAAATATTTTTACTGATGATTTAACATGCATAAGAGAAGCAAACAAGTGTATATTTTTTGCTTATAGTTTTTTTTTTTAAATTTCTTTTTTAAAAATTACGACCTTTTATTTTATACTAGATGACCCGGTGAACTTCGTACCACCTAAAATTAATTTGATTGTATCTTCTTCATAAGCGTTTATTGATCCTAATCAACCTTCCAAATCCAATTCATTGAAATCTATAATATGGCCGAATCATGTACGGTTTGAGTTTCGTTTGGTGATTAAATGAAAGTCGTTTGTAATTAAAATAAATTCAATTACAAATGATTAAAATAAATTCAATACAAAAATTACAATTACAAATTACATGATGAAATATAAATGATTTTCCGACTTTTCCGGCTTTTTCGACTTTTTTGCATTTTTCGACTTTTTGGTTTTTTTTAACTTTTTCGACGTTTTCGACTTCTTCGACGTTTTCGACTTTTTTGACTTTTTCAATTTTTTGAAGAAACAGTTATGCATGGCGCAGCAGTCAAACAATAGGATCGCCGCGAACACCGTTTATTAAAAGTGGCATATTTCCCAAAATGATTCCCAAATGATTTTTTCGAGTTTCAGTTGTTTCTTTTAATTTTTCCTAAATATTTTTTTTTGTAAACCACCCCTGAATCAAGACAAACAAACTCAATAATAATTCAAATCGGTCGAGGCATTTTCGAGATCTTGCAAGACATAGCACGGCGATTCATTTTTATATATAAGAAGATGAAACTGAGTTACAAATCATTTAAGACTATTTTTCATTTAATCCTTCGTTACAGAGAAAAAAAATATTGTTGATTGCAAAGTTGAACTATAAATTCCATTTCTCCGTAAACATAGCCTGATTAAAAAAAGCTCTACATTATTTTCAACTCAGTTTTTGACCTAGAATAATCTCCTTTAAAATAAAATATCCGAAATTCAGAAAAAGTCACTCTTTTGCATTTTATTCATGATAAATCACGAGTTAAAATCTTTCACATTCCAATTTTACATTTTTAGAATTCATTGCCTTGTTTCTACTATTTTCGGCCAAATTTCTAATTAGTTTTTAATCATACTTTTTCAAAATATCAATAGAGAAATCAGAAATCTTATAACAATTATATTTTACAATAGTCAAAACCTAACTAGGCTGCCACATGTTCTAATGTAGGGAATACAATTTATTTTAAGTTTATCATTTTAAGAATTCTTTTAAACATCACCGTACTTAATTGTATTACCCACACAAAATTCGAAAGAAAATGTCATAATATATAAAAATAAAATGTCATAAATAAAAACCGAAAAATATATCAATAATAGTCAAAATATACTTACAAATATAAAACTAATAATGAAATCTGCGTGGTGGTTTTTAATTTAGTTTTCTTTACAATATAAATCTATGTCCTATTTCACTACAAAAATTAAAACCATGCACAGAATTGCCTCAATTTCTATTGTATTTTGTCATTACTTTTGTGATAAGTTAATATATCCAGAAGAATAAAAAACAATTGCATTTATAATTATTTTTATTACGGGTTTTTTTTACGGAGGTTCATTTATTTATCTTCCGGTATGTATTCAATCAGACCTTTCATTTGGCACTAAACACGATATATTTATGTTAATTTATTGATTTTTGGACTTTAGACAACTACTTACTTGATATTTGGACAGTTAAGGGATCGTTCATTAATCACGTGATGCTGGAAAAAGGGGGAGGGGGGTGAGGAAAAATCACGAAATATCAGAAGGGGGAGAGGAGCGTGTAGTGACATATCACCTGTTTTTTTTTTTAATTTGCGATTTCTAAACCGAAATCAAGGCGTGACCTTGACTCGCCGTTGCCAGTACAATTATATGTTTTACACATGATTACACCTTTCATTCTTATCAGTCTGAAACAACCTGCAACCTTTATGTTTGTCTGAACATTTTTATCACAGTGCATAATCATCCAGAATTAAATTAGATTATACCTGTATTTAAAGGAGAATATACTGAAAAATTTGAAGTTACTTTGTACCAAAAAAATACACGTTATCCGGGGGGGGGGGGGGGGGGTTAAAAAGTTGCCTAAAATATCACGTGATTAATGGACAGCCCCTAAGGTAGGTACCCTATAACACTCGGGATGATATAACGATTCTAACAATACTACACACTTCTAAATCGGCTCAAGCGTTTAGAAGTTATGATGAAATAAAGAAACGGAAAACATACGTAGATGAACCCTGAACGCATTACACTTTTTTTTGGGCAGTTGTATAAAAATAGTCCAAAATCGGCAAAAAAAATGTTTTGTTTTTGTTTGTGTAATGCCTGCTTATCGACTCGTTCTTATCAGCCATCTTATTATCTATCATTTTTCTAACGGCGCAGAAGGACCTGATTTTGAACTGGCAGTCTTCAGTCCGCGTTCGCGCGCATGCGCCGCGTTTCCCGCCGTTCCGTTTTTCGAAATTGGAGTGTTTTCGTATTGGCGGGATCGCGTAATAGCGTTAGATACGGTATAATTATTCCGGTTATCGTACGTGTAACGGTTGTCGATGTAGAAATGAAAAAAATCGTACGTTTTGTTAGAATAGCGTATTTCTTCCATTTTCGTCAACTCGTTTTGTTCCTTGAATTTTAAAATGTAAGACCTTTCTTCTCAATTTTAAAAACGGAATAGTCAGTAAAATATAATCAAATTGCGATCGGGAAATAGTGCGTCAATAGAATCGATGCGATATTTTCTATTATCCTATGTGTTTTATTCAAATGAAAATATATCGAGTTGTTAGAATACGTTTTGTTAAAATAGCGTATTCATTTTGATTTTGTAAAATGCTTTTTTGCTTAAATTTTAAAATGGTGGTCCTTTCTATTCGGTTGGGACAAAAAAGTCACTAAAGTATGCTCGAATTGCGATATTTTACAAAATTCTAAATTCGTAACCGTCCTGTTTTTCACAATTGGAGTATTTTCGTATTGGCGGGATTGGCTAATAGCGCGGTGAATCGGTGCAATATTTCCGAGTATCATATGTGTTTTAATACAAAAGAAAAAATATCGTACGTTTTTGTTAGAATAACGTATTTCTTCGAGTTCTTTTTTGCTTGTATTTTAAAATGGTGGACCTACCTTCTCGGTTTTATTAAGACGAAAAAGTCAGTAAGATATGGCGGAATTATGATATTTTACGAAATACCAAATCCGCAGCCGCTCCGTTTTTCGAAATTGGATTATTTTCGAATTGGCGGGATTGCAATATAGCGCGGTAAAACAGTGCGATATTTCCGATTATCTTATGTGTCGTATGTGATAGAAAAGAAAAAAATATTGTACGTTTTGTTAGAATAGCGTACCTATTTCTTCGATTTCTTCAAATGCTTTTTTGCTTGAATTTTAAAATGGTGGACCTTTCTTTTCGGGATTTTAGGGCGAAAATGTCATTGAAATATATAATGCTTAATTGTGATATTTTACAAAATCTCAATTTTGCAGCTAAACGCCAAACGGTGCGGTGAAACGGTGCGATATTTCCGATTGCCGTAGGTGTTTTAATACAAAAGAAAAATATCGTACGTTTTGTTAGAATACCGTATTTTCGCGATTTCTTCATATTTATGCTTTTTTGGTTGAATTTTAAAATGGTGGACCATTTTTTTTCGGTTTTATTAGAACAAAAAAGTCAGTAAAATATGCTCGAATTGCGATATTTTACAAAATTCCACATTCGCAATTGTTCCGTTTTTCGAATTGGATTATTGAATCGGTGCGATATTTCCAAATATCGTATGTGTTTTAATACAAAGACAAAAATATCGTACGTTTTGTTAAAATAGCGTAAATTTTTCGATTTTCTTTTCGATGCTTTTTTGCGTCAATGTTAAAAAGGTTTTATTAAGACGGAAAAATCAGTAAATCGCGAATTCGCAGTATTAAAATACAAGCCAGAGCGATTGAAAATGGCATTTACACATTTACACAGAAAATACGAAATTTTAGCAGTCTTCGAAGTTTTGACCTTTTCGGGTTCTTGCTTGATAAGTTCTTGACGTAATTTCTTTTAATTTCTAT
This sequence comes from Micropterix aruncella, assembly GCA_944548615.1. Taxonomy (NCBI): domain Eukaryota; kingdom Metazoa; phylum Arthropoda; class Insecta; order Lepidoptera; family Micropterigidae; genus Micropterix; species Micropterix aruncella. Next base: position 2,661,760 of record OX155967.1, on the reverse strand, counting down.
GCAGAATTTGCGTGATTTCCATGCAAGAATCGCCATTTATCTATGTTAATTATATGACAATGACCTGCTTTACATCATCATCAGATAAACATAAGGCATAATATCCTTCGCAGCCTTGTAGCAGAAATAATCGGAAATGCCACTGAGTTGCGGTTGTTTCTTTCTATTGCCGGTTTGATTATGTATTTTATAAGTTTTATTGCAATGTTCGTATGTAAGTTGCCTGTTTCAAAAAAATTAAACCATTTTTCAACCACTTGCTGGTATCCGATTGAGCTGACATTTGGCATACTTATGTAAGTTCGGTGACAATACAATATTTTCGTACCATCGAGCTGATATGATAATGGAGCCGGGATGTAGGGGTTGGAACTCCCTCATGGCAATGAGAATCGAATGTGGGCTAGTATGTTTTGTTATCATGAGTAATTTCCATTACGCATTATGACGAGGGTCTGAAGATGGAGCTGGAAGATTTCCTCTGGAACTCCCTAATGGAAAGTGATAAGATAGTCGAGTTTGGGCTCGTTTTGTTTTGTTGTTTTAAGTACTTACCATTATACATGATGACAAGGGTCTGAAGATGGAGCCGGGAGATTGCCACTGGAAATCCCTGGTGGAAAATAAAGTTTGTTTTTAACAATCCTTTATTACTTTTATAATTTATTTCCACATTTTTCTGGAAAACAGTAAAATATATTTAACACTCCGCTAATGTGTAAAAAGACTCAATACTAGTTTATTTTGATGATATCTCCTTGTGTTTTTATCCGGGTATTCTGCTAAATTTACAGTACCTTCATATCACTGTATAAACAACTCGCATGTAACCTACCTATTCAATTGGCGCCATCAATCTATAGTTTGTAGAGGACATCTAAACTGAAGTTTTTGGTCTTCTTTGATCTGTAGCCAGTATCTGTGTCATATTTTTTGCTTTAGCAATGACATAAAAATGATGTATGGTATTTTTTCTAGGTATTGTTTTTTTTGTTAAAATGGTTTTATTTTGCTTAGTACAATCGTTTTGATTTAGTTATTTCAGGAAAGTTTAGTTTTAGTACTGATTTAGTTATTCCATATCACATTATTTGGAAATCATGACAAAATTAATAAAAAATGATAAGCATCATTTTTACATTGCATTGTGTAATAATTAAATAATAAGTAGAATTAATTTGAATTAAAATTGTTATTTTTCAACGTGGTGATTTGTGCACCATTTTAAAAACATTAGTTTTGTTTTTAAAACGGTTTAATATTTTTCAATAGAAAGTAATCTTAAATCAGGGGTCTTTTTGACCCGGGCGCGACTACCCACGTTCGAGAATAGGGCGCGAGTCACGAAGTGTTAATACACTAAGGCAGTGTTTTACAACCTTTTTTAGATAACGACCACCTTTTTGGTAAAAAAAACCCTTTCGCGACGCTTTAGACTGTAACTTAGTTCTCGCGACCCCCCCCCCCCCTAGTCTTTTTCGCGAAACCACATTAATTTTTCCGGTTTTTCATTTTCAACTGTTCCATCTTGGGTCGGGAGTTAATGGGCCCTTGCTGAGTTGGCCACGAAGACCTATTTGTTCAGGGTCGGTCACATTCACGGGTTAAACACCCATCCGACGGCCTCCACGCATGAAGCGAGAGCCCGGGTAGGACTCTGGCCTTAGGGCTAGTTTCCCCTAGGAGTCAATCTTCTGGCGCTCCTCGACGGTTTGCGCACCGTGCGGCGTAAGCCAATTGATTGTGCATTCTGACTATCAGTCGGGGGAGTCTGGAAGCTGTACTGTTTCCTATAGAGCCGGGGTGGTTGCTGACCTTACGGCGACTGCTCTTGAAACGACCATCGGCTACCCAATTCTGGGCGAAGAGCCGGGCAAAGGATGCCGTGGTCCGCGATAGATTCGGTTGACACCGTTTCACCGCTACGCAAGGGAAAGGACCCCGCAAGCGACCTCGAGCTCGTAACCAGTCGAGAGACCGGAGTAATCTGGTCTCAACTGAAAGTAAGGGCGTGAGTGTATGTTAGCTGGGTAACATTCCTGGCTATCTCGCGAATAAGGCGTTGGCCTCTTACGGACATGTGGCGGAGCTTGACGGGGGATTTTTTGTCCTAAGTCTTCTGCTCTCACTTCACGGAAGATAGATCGATTTTTTCTATAAAACTTCCTGAGGTGGTGGGTTCGCCCGTGGTAGTTGACAAATCTACTTGTTCCATCTTGGATCGACGTAAAGTTTTGTAAAAGCAATAGTTAGCCAGACACATAATAAATATGTTTCTCTTCCGCGAATCTGTAAATGTTGGCATATATAAAGAGTTTGTAATATTAAAAAAAAAATAGATAGCCTGCGACCCACCGGTTGAAAACCACTGCACTAAGGTACCTTCCGCCGTGAGCCGCTGGCTCCCCAGGGGAGTGCGAGGTGTTACGAGTTGTAACGCTAGACACGAGCCGACACTTTGTTCTTATCTTTTCCGTCCCGTAACGAGGTTACATTTGTTATCGATAACAGTGTTTCAAATCGAAAGTTTGATAGACACTTGGGTTATCAAACATCGCTCTGATTGTAGGTCTATTGCACACTAATCCGCGAGAATTGCTCAATATCCATTGTCGATAAGGGTGCGATTGTTTTTAACCGCCGCACAGTCAGCCCAATAACGTAAAAATTTATTATTTTATACATAGGTGATGTGATTAATAAATTCAGATGTTTTTTTTAAACATGTTTAAATTTGGAGAAAGATAAAAAATGGTTGATTCCAAGGATTTGTAATCGCTGGTTACACATTTTCTATCTCTGGCAACTAGGGTTGTCGACTACAGCGGGCGAGCCCGTCTCCTCATGAAGTTTTAACGATTATTCGTTCTATCTCCCTGGAGTGAGCGCAGAAGACTTGGACAAAACAGTCCACCGTCTAGCTCCGCCACAAACCCGTAAGAGGCCAACGCCTTAACCGCGAGATAGCCAGGAGTGTTACTCCAGTCTCTCGATTGGTTATGAGTTCGAGGTCGCTTGCGCGGTCCTCTCCCTTACGAAGCAGTGAAACGGTGTATACCGAATCTATCGCGGACCACGGCATCCTTTGCCCGGCTGTTCACCCAGGATCGGGTAGCCGATGGTCGTTTCAAGAGCAGTCGCCGTAAGGTCCGCAACCACCCCCGCTCTATAGGAAACAGTACTGCTTCCAGACTCCCCGGACTGTTAGTCAAAGTGCGCAATCGATTGGCTTACGCCGCACGGTGCGCAGACCGTCCAGGAGCGCCAGAAGGTTGATTCCCAGGGGAAACTAACCATAAGGCCAGTGTCCTACCCAGGCTCGCAATTCATGCGTGGAGGCCGTCGGATAGGTGCTGACCCGTGAGTGTGACCAACCCTGAACAGAATGGGTCTTCGTGGCCAACTCAGCAAGGACCCATTAACTCCCAATATCTCTGGCAATTTGCAGATGCCCTCTTAGAAAAACCGTACATCATTTGAGGTGATCCAGTCGTCATTCCTATCATGTTATAATTGGTATGGCGGGCCAAAAGCCCCACCGTGAAAGTATGGCATTTCGCACCGAAAAAATACAAAAATGTTTATGTAGCAAATCGTTTGAAACATATGATTTTTCCGACATGTTTAATAATTTACCCTGCGATTATGCATCAACGCTCAGCGCTAAGACCATTTTATATTTCATGAATTACCTAATTTAACTTCTGAATAGTCGCCATATTTGTAACAAATGACTTCAAAATTTCTGTCAAGATCTCCCGGCCCATATAACGCAAATGGGCTAATATGTAGGAGCTTTTATTGGTTCCACCACATATACATGTGATTACGAAGTATATTTGTATACAAGCCGCGAACATGTTATGCCCTAATAGTAACTTAAAAGTTTCATTTTTAGAAATCTTTAGTCTAGTTTTTTCTGCGCGTCCATAAGCATTCTCGGTACCTAGCTCGCGGATACCTTTTCCATCCCTAAGTGATCATTTAAAACACTGTACAAACTAACTATTGAAATCGTCACTTCTTCAGCAATACAACAAACCGTGACACTACGATCTGCTAAACATTTTTATTCACTTTTTTAACTATGTATTTCTTCGGTGATAGCCGTCGAGGACGACCCGAACGAGTGTCTTCGTTAGTTAACGTTCTTCCACGCCTAAACTTAGCATACTAAAGTTCAACCGTAGAATATGGGGCGGCATCAACCCCTAATGTATCTCGTAAGTCTTGAAATACTCGCTCCGTAGAAAAAATACAATCAAAGGTATTTAATTGCCACGCGAAGTTACGTTTTTTCCATTTTCGCCAACACGTTTCGACAAAATGCAAAGAAATTAACTCTAATTTAAAGAAAGCAGGAAAATTAGTTTTTGTAACAGATGTAGTAGTTGTCCCTGCCAGTATTTATTTTTATATAGTTTCAAAGAGTCTGTATCACTTTTTTTTAACGCCAGTCGCAATTAGGTGAGTAAGTATTTATTTTCAAAATCCGATCTGGGTATAGAAATTACATTTCCAGTAATATTACAACTAAAATTATATTTCCAATAATATTACAAATGAAATTACCTGTTCAACTACGCATACATTTATAAAAAAGTCTATAAAAATATATTTAATGAAAAAACATTTAAAAAACAGAAATTCAGCGACAAAAATATAAAAAAAAACTTGAAAAATAGAAAGCAACTAAAGAGAGTTCTAGAGTAAGAAACCACATGATACAACTAACAAAACAACAGCCTGATTAAAATTATCAAATTATGAAAATCAGAATTGTTAAAAAAAATACAAATGAATGATTACAATTTAAAAAATCTATCATAAAAAGAATATTCGTCTTCAGGGGTACGCGTTTATTATGATACACCTTAGAAGGGTACGCCTGGGTACGACAGACTACGCCTTGGAGAATTTTCGAAAGCTGTGGCACGTTTTTGTGCATATTGTGCATTTACTTTCACACTTCAAATAAATATCACACACATTTTAAATTAGAGGATATATAGAAAGTTCATTGAATGTTATTTATATATCGAAATGGGGCAAACATGTCAAAGTATTTTTTGTTCCTATACATGTGATTACGAACTATATTTGTATACAAGCCGCAAACATGTTATGCCTTAATATTAATTTAAGAGTTTAATTTTTAGAACACTTGCGAATCTGTCGATATAGCTAATATAATAGCCTATTTTAGCCATATACAATGACAATGTATCATTCGTAAGTTTGCCGGTTATTTAAGGACGCGTATACGAATCATCGCTGGCTCCAATTCGGAAAATTTGAAGGAGCGGACGGCCGCGGCTTAGGAGGGCTCGGCAAACCGCCGAAGGCGCCGGACGATAGGACGATACTATTTGAACTTGATACCTAATAATTTTAACCGGCTTCCAGCGATTTGTAACTCTCTGTTATTTTATTTATTTTTTTTACATTTAAATTAAAGGTATGTTAAAAATGTTACTCGCGTGAATAATGGAGGACTTAATTAGCTGGTGATTATTGTTTTTCTTATCTTAAAACATTCAGTGGTGGTATTAAAATTCAACCATTAACTTAGTGCTTTTCAGTGGGAAATGGCGCAATATTTCAGGTTTTATGTATTATTTTATGCCTAATTTAGTAGGTAAATAAAAAATGTTGCTCCTGCGAATAAATGAAAACTCTGTTAGCTAACAATTTTGTTAGTTTTCTTAAAATTTAGCCATAAACTTACTAAAACTTTCCTAAAATTTAGCCAAAAATTTAGCCATAAACGACAGCTCTTCAGTCTACCCTAGACAACGGCGGCTGCAACGTCACCGAAACGTCGGGTCCTACAAATTTCACGCGGTAAATTCGTTTTCTATCCTATTTATAATGTCAAACAACCGCGATAGTCTTCGATTTTACATAAACTTACTACTTTTCACTAGGAAAATGACGCATTTTTTTAGATTTTGTTTATTATTTTATGCGTGAATTAGAAGGTTAATAAAAAATGTGACTCCTGCGAATTAAAGAAGACTCTGTTGGCTAACGTTTTTTGTTAGTTTTTTCACGACTTTTTCTAAACATTTAGCTATAAACTTACTACTTTTCACTAGGAAAATGACGCATTTTTTTAGATTTTGTTTATTATTTTATGCGTGAATTAGAAGGTTAATAAAAAATGTGACTCCTGCGAATTAAAGAAGACTCTGTTGGCTAACGTTTTTTGTTAGTTTTTTCACGACTTTTTCTAAACATTTAGCTATAAACTTACTACTTTTCACTAGGAAAATGACGCATTTTTTTAGATTTTGTTTATTATTTTATGCGTGAATTAGAAGGTTAATAAAAAATGTGACTCCTGCGAATTAAAGAAGACTCTGTTGGCTAACGTTTTTTGTTAGTTTTTTCACGACTTTTTCTAAACATTTAGCTATAAACTTACTACTTTTCACTAGGAAAATGACGCATTTTTTTAGATTTTGTTTATTATTTTATGCGTAAATTAGAAGGTTAATAAAAAATGTGACTCCTGCGAATTAAAGAAGACTCTGTTGGCTAACGTTTTTTGTTAGTTTTTTCACGACTTTTTCTAAACATTTAGCTATAAACTTACTACTTTTCACTAGGAAAATGACGCATTTTTTTAGATTTTGTTTATTATTTTATGCGTGAATTAGAAGGTTAATAAAAAATGTGACTCCTGCGAATTAAAGAAGACTCTGTTGGCTAACGTTTTTTGTTAGTTTTTTCACGACTTTTTCTAAACATTTAGCTATAAACTTACTACTTTTCACTAGGAAAATGACGCATTTTTTTAGATTTTGTTTATTATTTTATGCGTGAATTAGAAGGTTAATAAAAAATGTGACTCCTGCGAATTAAAGAAGACTCTGTTGGCTAACGTTTTTTGTTAGTTTTTTTCACGACTTTTTCTAAACATTTAGCTATAAACTTACTACTTTTCACTAGGAAAATGACGCATTTTTTTAGATTTTGTTTATTATTTTATGCGTGAATTAGAAGGTTAATAAAAAATGTGACTCCTGCGAATTAAAGAAGACTCTGTTGGCTAACGTTTTTTGTTAGTTTTTTCACGACTTTTTCTAAACATTTAGCTATAAACTTACTACTTTTCACTAGGAAAATGACGCATTTTTTAGATTTTGTTTATTATTTTATGCGTGAATTAGAAGGTTAATAAAAAATGTGACTCCTGCGAATTAAAGAAGACTCTGTTGGCTAACGTTTTTTGTTAGTTTTTTCACGACTTTTTCTAAACATTTAGCTATAAACTTACTACTTTTCACTAGGAAAATGACGCATTTTTTTAGATTTTGTTTATTATTTTATGCGTGAATTAGAAGGTTAATAAAAAATGTGACTCCTGCGAATTAAAGAAGACTCTGTTGGCTAACGTTTTTTGTTAGTTTTTTCACGACTTTTTCTAAACATTTAGCTATAAACTTACTACTTTTCACTAGTAAAAAATTGCACATTTTTTTAGGTTTTGTTTATTATTTTATGCGTGAATTAGGAGGTTAATGAGAAATGTGACTCCTGCGAATTAAAGAAGACTCTGTTGGCTAACGTTTTGTGTTACTTTTTTCACAACTTTTTCTAAACATTTAGCCATAAACTTACTACGTTTAATTAGGGAAAATTGTGCAATTTTTAGGTTTTCTTTATTATTTTATGCCTGCATTAGGAGGTTAATGAAAAACGTGGCTCCTGCGAATTAAAGAAGTTAACTAACGTTTTTTGTTCGTTTTCTCACAAAATTGTTTCAAAATCTAGCCATAGACTTACTACTTTTCACTGGAAAAAATATTTTAGGTTTTATTTAATATTTTATGCCCAAATTAGGAGGTATATAAGAATGTTGCTTTTTGAATTAAAGAAGACTAGCAAAACGATTTCTAAAAACTTGATTTACGAGATAAAATGTATGAAACACTTAAAAATGTAATCCCTGATAAATTAAGACGAAGAAATGGACTTTATTTTGGTACTAAATTTAATACATAGTATTGTTGTTCTCAATCCTAAAAACGACCAATTTCGAGGATTTTTGTTATTATTCCCGTAAAAAATATAATTATTTTCGAATGCTGTTATTATTTACTGAATATTTTGATTTTTTAATGATTATTTTGTTTGATGTTTTTTATTTTGCCTTATTAGTTTTGGAACCATTTTGATCTTAGATTAGGAAATCAATTTGGAAAACATCTTTTCATAAAATTACATATTAAATTTCTATTATATAAAATTGGTGCCTTCCTTGAAACAGGCGTTGCCTAGTTAGGAGTAACGCAAAATCATTGTGTGCACAGTGTTTTTAAATATTTTAAATGTATTTTCTTGAATAAATAAATAAAGAAATAAAAAATAACGCAATCTAAAAATTTGCCCATCCTCATTACAAATCCATCAAGTTTTACCTGTTTATAAGATTATTATGTAATGCTATTCTCACCTTTGCATTGTGCACCTCTTACTATTAATACTGGTGAATTTTGCTGTTATTAAGTTCAAATGTTATTGGTGTAAGGTTTTTTTATAAAAAATGAAGCTGTTGATCAGCGAACTTTTCGTAACATTTGTAAATCTGACCATTGTTTAAAAAGTCCATTGAATGCAGACGCATTTTGTTTCACATTAAATAACTAATATTATAAAAGAAGCAATATGCAAAATGACAGAATTTTCATGATTTTTGTTTAGAAATAAATTTAGTATATTCCACGATTACAGTATTAAAGTTCTTACCTATGTAATTACAGTTTTTTTCTCAGAAAATCATGAGTTTGATCGTAAAATAATAAGTATTTTGAATTCTACTAAATATGTTCTACTAAATAATATTCTAATAAATAATACTATACAGGTGAGTTTTAAATTAGTGACATCGTTGAAGTGGGTGAATCAGTAACAGCAAATAAGCAACTTTTGATAAACAAAAAAAAAAAAATTTTTTATTATTAATTTTTTTTTTTTTAAATTTGACTGATGAATAAAAGTTTGACATGGGTTGAGCGCGCTGCGCTATCTAGCGGTAGGTAAAATGTCGCGAATATTGTTTCTTCGCAATATTTTACCTACTGATATACGGCGCAGCACGTTCAACGCTTTTATAGTTTTTTTTAAACAAAATTTTCAAATTTTTAAAGAATTTTTTTTTTTTCATATTTGTTTTTCCCAAAATTTTTATTGAAAGTTGCTCATTGCTCATACTGATTCATCCACTACAAGGAAGTGACTAATAAGAAACTCGCCCCGTATTTTGTTTTTTTTACTTTATATATATATAGGTATATATATATATATATATATATATATATATATATATATATATATATATATATATATATATATATATATATATATATATATATATATATATATATATATATATATATATATATATATATATATATATATATATATATATATATTTTTTAGAATTGATCAATAAGATGATTATAAAGTAAATAATTATAAAAGCCACTTACATCGTGACGAAGGATTCCCTTGATCGGATTCGGATCGATTATTATATATATATATATATATATATATATTTATATATATATATATATATATATATATATAAAATATATATATATATATATATATATATATATATATATATATATATATATATATATATATATATATATATATATATATATATATATATATATATATATATATATATATATATATATATATATATATATATATATATATATATATATATATATATATATATATATATATATATATATATATATTTTCAAATAGAAATTATGTTTATTACTAAATAAATGAAATGATAAAATAATGAAAGGGCACTTATCTGGTCTGTGGCGACCAGGAGCGACTCCACGCCTTTTTCGTTTTCTCTTCTTTCAGTATTTGCGGTTTCCTACTGTGGTATTCGAACCTTTCTACTTTATCCTACAGCGGCAACACAACAATGCGAAAGACGAGAATGAATGCTGGAAAATAATAGGCGATTAGTGTTTCTTAAATATTAATGATTTTTATAAAATGTATATCAATATTTCGGCTCAGCCGTCGTCAAGATATGTGACATTTCTGAAATCGAACAATTCGTTGAAAATTTAAATTCAAGGAATCGAACAAAAAGAAATGGATTAATAATGTTTTACACGATTTAGTTAAGGTACCATAACCAACCGTGCAAAACTTTATTTTAAAATGAATGATTATAAATTAAAAGAAAAAGCATTTGATGATTATGATAATATGATAAACCTTATTAATTTTGTCTATTGAGACCGGAACCTTTGCAAGCGCCTAAAATATAAATATAAGCCAATTCCCAAGATTTGACGTCCCTTTCTTTAGCATTATCACCAAGGCATTTTATTATTTTAACTTTAAAACATTGATCAAAAGATAAATTATGCGCCCTGGCATGCAAAGATATTGGGAGTTGGCTTTCATTTCCTACACTAGCCCTATGATTATTTAGTCTAATATTAAGTGGTGTTGTTGTTTCACCGATATATCATTTGATAGTTTTGATAGTGTCTATCAAAACTATCAAATATTTCAAAATATTGAATTTTTACATATTTTATGTTTCGTTCATTGTAAATAATCCATTTAGGTTAAAGGTAATCTTTCCAACTAATAGGAAAGAGCTGACTGCTTCCTTTCATTGATATGAGGGCATGTCACGCTTTTAGTTTTAAGTTTTCAGCTGAATATTGATCGCAGCTTCTTTATATCGCACCTTTAGAAAATAAAAAAACGAAATTCGAAATTTTAAATTCTTCCATCTGTCAAGTAGCTCGTCTTGTCTTGTTATTTCCCTTGAAATAATAGGAAATTGAGTGAGTTTACGTATAAAGAAGGATTGTAGCTTAATTTTTGAGATAATTGGATGAAGGGTGAGCGTTACTAGTTGTAAAATGGGCCCAACTTAAACCTACTCCTCTTTCCGCAAGTGAGAGGCATTCATCATTCTCGTTAACACCTAAAGCATTCCCGAATCCGATCAAGGGAATCCTTCGTCACGATGTAAGTGGCTTTTATAATTATTTACTTTATAATCATCTTATTGATCAACACAAAACTATCATATATATATATATATATATATATATATATATATATATATATATATATATATATATATATATATATATATATATATATATATATATATATATATATATATATATATATATATATATATATATATATATATATATATATATATATATATATATATATATATATATATATATATATATATATATATATATATATATATATATATATATATATATATATATAAAATTTTGGTGGTAAATTACTAATTAAAAATAAAAAAATATCCTAAATCATCCTATTTTAAAACGATAAAAAACATATTAAATCTAATAATTTAAAATATAATTTAGTTTGTACTTTAATAACTCGAATTCCAAACTCAAGGAAATTTTAATTCAAAGCAATGTTATTTCTTTTTCCAAATCAGTTATTCGTGTGCAATCATGAATTTTTAAAAAAAATGCATTTTATTCAAATATGAGGTCCTGTGCCGGTGTTATACATTACAGCTTCTTATTGTATAGTACAATGAATAACGCCAATCTTTACTCATATCAAAATCAAAAATGTTTGGCCATTAATTGTAAAACAATATCCGCCAAATAAAATTTTCCAGTAGCTGGAATTACCGAGTTTTATAAAATATTTTAGTTTTAATTTAACAAACTCGTCACTTTGTTCAACACTTAACAGCATACAGAGATCTGTGAAAAGTCAGGCTCTTTAGTCAAGTTATGAAGTTAACAAACATAATTAATTAATATTTAACATTTAAGATAAGGTAAATTATGATGTAGAAAAACTAAGTAGACTCTCTGCCCTGTGAGGTAGTAATCTATTTCTTCTTTCTTCGTAAATATTTCCTGCTTCGAAAAATAATCGTTCGCTATACACAGACGTAGCCGGAGAGGATAATAAAATTCTCGCTAATATAGCCATGTGTTCATATTTTCTTTTGGTTTTTTGCCCACCATATGAAAGGACTCAAATGGAGATTTAATAAATTGTCATAAAAAATTAACCAAATCATTCGGCCGAATATTCGGTTCGGTACAGTTTGGACTGAATATTCGTATTCGGTTAAACCTTTATTCGGCGCATCCCTATTAATTTGTAACTTTTAGTAGCAATAACCTTAGGGGTATGGTTGTAAGGTATTGCTATTTGGTGTGGGCATGTAGTGCGTATGAAAGACGACCGCCTCCCGAAAGCCGTGTTTTATACCCAACTCTCAAAAGGCGCATGCAAAGTCGGCGGACAGCACCTACGCTATAAAGATGTCTTAAAAAGGCACCTAACCGCCAGTGGTATTCAACCTGAGAGCTGAGAGAGGGCTGCTCACAAACGCAGCGAGTGGCGCTCCACGGTGACCACAAAAATTAAAGAGTTTGAGAAAGCCCGGCTTGAAAACCTCGACTCGAACCGCCAACAGCGCAAAACTCGTCCGAAGCCCACTTACACATACACTTACAACAACTGAGGTGAACTCTACTGTAGTCGTTGTAATCGGACCTTTAAAAACAAACTGGGATTCACCAGTCACTTCCGCGTGCATCTTTGAAGAAGTCCTGTCAACCAAGAGGTCGCCGTCGTCGGATCACTATGAGGAGGACATTATCATTGCCGTTTGGCAATAGGCCCATTATGTTGTACTCTATTGTGTGTGCAATAAGGTTTTTCAAACAAACAAACATCAAAAGTTGGCAGAAAGTCAAAAAACAAATGCAGGATACAATTCTTATAAGGCAAACAAACCAGTGATTCAAAACCAATTTAACGAGAGTAATCTGTAGGCTACATCACCAAATACAGCAGTGATAACTTGCACTCGCACAGATAGAAACCCTAGCTTCTAATTTTCTAATATTAGAATTAAAGAAACCTTCCGCTAATGAATATAACAAATATGTATGTGTCTTGTATTTACAACTATTTAATTAATTTCACGTGGAATACCCACTTTAAGCTTTCAAATGAGACATTATATAATTAAGATTAGATATAAGTACTTGAACATAAATTGTTAATTTATGATACTGAACTAATGAGTACTTGAACATAAATTGTTAATTTATAATAAGAAGTTTTAGTTCTCGGAATAGTTTAGATAGTTCACGGAATTGCATTTCAATTCTGTCAATTGAATGCAGTAGAAAGATACACATTTACTGTTTGTTACATTCAAAAATACATATAAACACTTTGTAGTAGGGTAGATAATAAACTGGCCCATTTTGAAACTTTACAATAAAGAATAGAGAGTAGAAACAGTTCTTTTTATTCATAAATGGATTTGTAAATAAATAAATAAAATCTTTTTGAAGCAGCCGCTCCAAGTCTAAAAGAACCATTCCCCTTTGTTTTTTGTTGAGTATGTCTGCTTTTTTTTGGTATGCAAATATATTTGCATTTATTATTTTCTAAGGATAGAAAATAATTGTAATATGTCTTTTTTACAAGTATTGCGAAGTATTGACAACAGTTGACGATATGTTTCTTAGAAATGTTGGAAAAACTCCATACTCAGCTCTTTATATTTTATGCCCCCTCTACTCGTTGGCCAATGCTTTGGCCAGCACGCTGGCACACGTATGGCCAGGAATTTTTGGTGCTGTCCAAACGGACGATTGTTTAGTTTATGTCGGTGCTGGTCAATGTGCGGACGTCTAAGCTCATATCAAAAATTTATGTTGAGGTGGTTATGGCCGCCGCGGTCTATTTATTTACACCGTATAAGCACTATGTATGTGTGTGTAACACTCCAGTAATGCCCGGGCCACACTGCCGGGAAATGCCGTTAATAACGGTGATGATGGCCATTTTTGCTGCGGCCACACCTAAATTATCCGTGATAATTAACGGCTTTTCCCGGCAGTGTGGTCCGGGCATATCAGGGAAAGAAATTGAATACAAGTAAATATATTAAAAGGCATAAAAAACACAACTTCCGTTACAAAAAAGGGAACTACTGTATTTAAAATTGGTTTTTAATGGTTTTTATGAAATGTTTTTGTAGTTTATGTATTTATCCATATATATACATACATTTTTCGGAATGAACTCAATCAGACCTTTCATTTGACACTAAACACGATATATTTATGTCAATTTATTAACGTTTGTAGATTTAGACATTTAGACAACTTAATATTTGGTTAGTTAAGGTACCCTATGACAGTCGGGATGACATAACGATTATCCATAACGATTATCCAAGAACTATCCTCGTCTTTGCCGAGGATAGTTCTTGTCCCCTCTGTAGCAATACCCCTTGCACAGCTAGACACATTCTAGCTGGCTGCAAGGTGGCCTTAGATCAAGGACGGTACACTTACCGCCATGACAAAGTTCTCGCTGTTATTCGCGAGGTAATTAGTCTCTCAGTGGCTCGTGCCAACAAGGGTTTGACAGTATCCTCCAAACCCCCAATACAGGTTGTGCGGGATGGCTCTAAAGGCAAAAAACATTTAACTACAAAACCTTTCTCAATAATCGAGAAAGCTACAGATTGGATTCTGGAGGTTGATTCGGTCTCTAAGCAGTATAAATTCCCTGAAAGTCTCGGATGCACAGCCCTCCGTCCAGATATAACTCTTTACTCTCTATCTCGGAAGGTGGCTCTTATTGTAGAATTAACTGTTCCATGGGAATCAAATATCCCAAAAGACCACGAGTACAAATTAAATAAATACCATGATCTCGCAAATGCCGTTACCCGGAACGGCTTCACTGTTCACCTTCACGCGGTGGAAGTTGGCGCTCGTGGCCTGCCAGCTAAATCTCTATTTCACCTCTTTAAAGATCTTGGCCTTTCCAGAAAAATAATCAACTCTTTCTTAGAAAAATTATCTAAAACTGCGATTTGCGCATCTCAAATTCTATGGCTTCGAAGGGGGAGTGAATGGGTGGCAAGGTGAACGCTCACATGTGGCAAGACAGCTGTCCTAAACCTACCACAGCCGGTTCGTAAGTCCGGAATCCACTGCTCACCCCCCAGAAGTGTAAAAAATTGTATTATGATGGGCCCGACTCCGGTCGGTGAATTCCATGGCAGCTCCGTTTGTATTTATTATTATAACACATACTTCTAAATCGGTTGGAGCGTTTAGAAGTTACGGTGGAATAAAGAAATGGAAAACATACATAGATGTCCCCGAAACACATTACCCTCCTTTTTGTTGGGCAGTCTTGTAAAAAAAAGATGGTGGCTGCCGGGGTACATTGCATACTAACCGCACAGCCAACGTTGGACGCAATATGCAACTTTGTACCAGCGTCCTTCGATTTGTGTTGTAAAACCGACAACACTGCAGATCGTTTTAAATAATGTCTTATTATCAGTCATAGACATTTTTTATAACTTCTATATCGCTGTGATTGCGACAGTATTGCTTTTCAATCCTTTATCCCTCCAATTGATTACCCGTTGATAAGATTACAATGATTGATCTTTTACGGTTACGTCT